>MU688199.1:5234-18279 GCA_026770625.1 Nicotiana glauca | reverse complement strand
CAAATTCAACTCCTTTTGCTTGAACAAGTACTGAAGGCTCTTGTGATTCGTGTACACCTCACACGTCACACCATACAGATAATGCCTCCAAATCACCTCACACGTCACACCATACAGATAATGCCTCTAAATCTTCAAAGCATGAACAATGGCCGCCAACTCTAAATCATGGACCGGATAGTTCTTCTCGTGGATTTTCAATTGCCTCGAAACATAAGTTATGACTCTACCATCCTGCATCAATACTGCACCAAGCCCAATACGGAAAGCATCACAATAAACTGTATAAGGCCCTGAACCTGTGGGAAAAACCAATATCGGTGCCGTAGTTTGAGCTGTCTTGAGCTTCTGAAAGCTCTCTTCGCACTTGTCTGACCACCTGAACTGGGCAGCCTTCTGGGTCAACCTGGTCATCAGGGCTGCAATAGATGAAAACCCCTCCACGAAGCGACGGTAATATCTTGCTAATCCCAAGAAACTCCGAATCTCCGTTGCTGAAGCTGGTCGAGGCCAATTCTTGACTGCCTCAATCTTCTTCGGGTTTACCTGAATGCCCTCTGCTGATACTACATGACCCAGAAATGCAACAGAACTCAACCAGAACTCGCACTTCGAGAATTTAGCATACAACTGGCTATCCTTTAGAGTCTGAAGAACCACTTTAAGGTGCTGCTCGTGCTCCTCCTGGCTGCGGGAGTACACCAAACTATCATCAGTAAAGACTATCACGAACAAGTCTAGATAAGGCCCAAATACTTGGTTCATCAACTCCATAAATGCTGCTGGGGCATTGGTCAACCCGAATGACATCAACAAAAACTCATAATGCCCATACCGAGTGAGAAATGCTGTCTTAGGGACATCAGATGCCCTAATTCTCAGCTGATGGTAGCCAGATCTCAAGTCTATCTTTGAAAACACCTTCGCACTTTGAAGGTGGTCAAACAAATCATCAATCCTCGGCAGTGGATACTTGTTCTTTATCGCCACCTTGTTCAATTGCCGGTAATCAAGCACATCCTCATTGACCCATCATTTTTCTTCACAAATAGCACCGGCGTACCCCAAGGAGAAACACTAGGCCGGATAAAACCCTTCTCTAGCAGATCCTGCAACTGGTCCTTTAACTCCATTAATTCTGGCGGGGCCATACGATACGACAGAATAGAAATGGGTTGCATGCCTGGGGCCAGATCAATACAGAAATCAATATCCCTCTCAGGCGGCATACCCGGCAGGTTTGAAGGGAAAACCTCTGGGAACTCCCGAACAATTGGAATAGAGTCAATAGAAGGAACCTCTGTGCTGAAATCATGAACATATGCCAAATAAGCTAAACACCCCTTCTTGACCATACGTCGAGCCTTAACATATGAAATAACACTGCGGGTGGCATGACCTAGGGTCCCTCTCCACTCCAATCGGGGCAAGTCTGGCAAAGCCAAAGTCATGGTCTTGGCGTGACAATCCAAGATACCATGATACGGGGAAAACCAATCCATCCTCAATATAACATCAAAATCCACCATGTCTAAAAGCAATAAATCAACTCGGGTCTCAAAACCCTCAAATACTACTACACAGAAACGATGAACTCGGTCGACCACTATAGAATCACCCACTGGTGTAGACACATATACAAGGATACCCAAAGCATCACTAGGCATAACCAAGTAGGGTGCAAAATAAAACGACACATATGAATACGTAGACCCAAGGTCAAATAGTACTGAAGCATCCCTGTCACAGACCAGAATAGTACCTGTAATAACAGTATCGGAAGACTCAGCCTCTGGCCTGGCTGGCAAAGCATAACACTAGGGCTGGGCCCCACCCCGCTGAACCATGCCTCTGGAACGATCGGCTACTGGCTGACATCTACCTCTGCCGGTCTGAGCTCCACCTCTACGGTCTCTACCTCTACCTCTATGATCCCTACCCCCGCCTCTAGCTGGCTGGGCGGGCTGTGGATCATCGGCTGCCTAAATCATGGGGCGAGGACCCTGCTGCTGAGAGCTGCCCGAGGCTCGAGGGCAAAACCTGACAATGTGACCGGGGTCACCACAACTATAACAAGACCTCGGTTGTTGCGACTACTGGCCCTGTCGACCTGAATGTCCTCCCCTGAAGCTTTGAAGTGGGGGTGCACTGATAGGCTGCTGATCTGAATAGTACTGCTGAGAACCACCGTTGCCTGGAGTACCATGAGAAACCTGGAGAGCTGACTGAAAAGGCCTTGGTGAATGACCTCTACCATAAGAATCCCAACCTCCAGACGAGGTACCACTGAACCTACCAAAATGACGAGGCCTCTTATCCGACATCTGACCACCTCCTCGTGAGAGGGCCATCTCAACTCTGCGGGCCGCATTGGCCGTCTCCTGAAAGGAAATATCACTACCAACTCCCATAGCCATCTGGAGACGGATCGGCTGAACCAGCCCATCAATAAATCTTTGGACCCTCTCTTGCTCTGTGGGGAGTATCAAAATCGCATGGCGTGCCAAGTCAACAAATTGAGTCTCATACTGTGTAACTGTCATGGACCCTGCTGGAGGCGCTCAAACTGCCTGCGAAGTGCCTCCCACTGAGTGACTGGGAGAAACTTCTCCAAAAACAACTCCGCAAACTGATCCCATGTCAAAGATGGAGACCCTGCTGGTCTAGATAGGCAAAAATCTCTCCACCAAGTCTTGGCGGATCCTGCAAGCCGGTAGGTGGCAAAATCGACTCCATTGGTCTCCACTATACCCATGGTCCTAAGGATCTCATGACAGCTGAATAAGAAATCCTGTGGATCCTCAGATGAAGTGCTGCTGAATGTGGTGGTGAAGAGCTTGGAGAACCGATCAAGTCTCCACAAAGCATCTGATGACATAGCTGCTCCATCACCGGCCTGAGCTGTAATACCTGGCTGAGCTAACACAGCTGGCTGAACCACTGGGACATGAGCCTGGGGAGCTACCTGCTTCGGAGTATGTGTAGTAGGAGTCTGAACCCCTCCTCCAACCTGAGAAGTGGCTGGTGCTACTGGCAGCAAAACGCTCTAGTGACACTCTCCATAAAGCCTGCCAATCTGACTAGAGCATCCTGAAGATCTGGGGTGACCATGGCTCTTCCTGGGACCTGAGCTGGGCCCACTGGATCTGCTGGGGCTGGAACCTCCTCATCATAGTCAATATGAGGCTCCACCTCTAGGACTGCTGCCTGGGGCTGAGCTCTGCCCCTACCTCGGCCTCTGGCACGGCCTCGGCCTCTGCCTCTGCCCCCTCACAGGAGCTGTTGCGCGGTAGAAGAGGAAGCACGTGTTCTCGCCATCTGCGAAAGAACAGAGTAGAAAGACAATCAGTATTTGAGAAGCAGAATCGCACGACAAGAAAAAACAAAAGTGAAACTTTTCCTAACTCCGTAGCCTCTGGAGGATAAATACAGACGTCTCCGTACCGATCCCTCAGACTCTAGCATATTTGTCCGTGAGTAGCGAGACCTATGCAACCTAGAGCTCTGATACCAACTTGTCACTACCCAGATTTTTCCCACCATCGGGAGTCGTGATGGCGCCTACTGTCGGAGCTAGGCAAGCCAAGCATTTAAAACCTTTTCGGATAACAACACAACAATAATAGCAAAGTAAACCTTTAAATAAAGCGGAAATCTTTTGTAACATAAATAACTGGAAACCAACAATGCGGAAGTTAAGTATTTCACTAAACAAGAACTGGAGTCGCTATCTCAGGAACTACTAATGAATACTACAAACAAGTATTAATAGAAAGAAATACACAGTGTCTGTCTCGATACAATGAAAACAAACAGAAGATATAGAAGAAGGGACTCCGGCCTGCGAACGCCAGCTAGGATACCTCGTATTCCCTGGACTGAAGTCAGCTCCCACTCGATGTGCTACTGTTGTGGTCCAAAATTTGCTCCGGTACCGTGATTTGTGCAAAAAGCAAAAAAGTGTAGCATCAGCACAACCGACCCCATGTGCTGGTAAGTGCCTGGCCTAACCCCGGCGAAGTAGTGACGAGGCTAGACAGGACTACCAAATCAACCTGTGCAGTTCAATATATATATATATATGCAATAGAAGGCAAGAAATACAGAAGACTAAACAGTTAACAGGGAAGGGAAAACATTCTATGGGGGAGTACAATCCGGATATAAAAGTTATCAACTTAAATAAGAAACATGGCACAACAATAATTTAATAGAGACGAGAAATCCAACAGTTGCACGGCATCAACCTTCGTGTTTTTAATCTCATCCTCACCCAAAGCAATCAAACAAAATGCACGGCATCACCCTTCGTGCTTTCCTCACATAAATCTCATTTCATGGCACGGAATGACCCTTCGTGCAAATATAATCAACAATGGCACGGAATGACCCTTCGTGCATTATCACTCTTCCTCACCCAAACAGTATTCACAACTAAACGGGCGAGGGGAATAAACAGTAATGAGAAATGTCCCGGCAAGGGAAAAACACAATTAAACAACTAAGTCCCGGCAAGGCAGCAATGACAATAACTTCCACATCCCGGCAAGGGAGATAATCAATATACTCAAGTAATCCCGACAAGGGATTTAATCACATTTCTTACCAATTCTTTCATTTTCTACTCGATAGTGTTTTATCGTTCGAGCCAACGCTCCAAAGAATTCACAAATTCACAATTGATCCTCAGCTCTTCACATTATGTAGAATTTATTAATTAGCTTGGAAGAGTCCCAAATATAACAAGAACAACTAATAACAAAGCCCCACGGTCATGCTAGACACCGGTGTATAGATACCCGTTACCATACCTATACACCGTACTTGATCATTTAGCAAATAGCAATCAATAATACTCTAATCCTATTCCCTCAAGCCAAAGTTAGATCAAACACTTACCTCGAATGCTCCAAACTCAACTCAATCCTCTAGAATAGCTTTACCCCTCGAATCCACCACCAAACCGCTCGAATCTAGTCACAAATTACTTGAATGTATCAACAAATGCTAATTGGATCAACTTGAATGCATGAAAATGAATTTCCCAAAGTTTTACTCAAAAGTTCCCAAAACACCCCCGGGCTCACGTGGTCAAAACCCGAGGTTCGAACCAAAACCCGGTTACCCATTCCCCCACGAGTTCATATCTATGATTTGTTTGAAATCGGACCTCAAATTGAGGTCCAAATCCCCAATTTTAAGAAAACCTAGGTTCTACCCAAAATCACCATTTTCACCCATGAAAACATTGATTTTTAAGATGAAAACATGATAAATGATGTTAAAGATTGAAGAAAATAAGTGAAAATCAACTTACAAGTGGATAGGAGAAGAAAGTTTTCTTGGAAAATCGCCTATGGAATGTTTGAGTTGAGAGATATGAAAAATGGGGTGAAAATTCGACTAAGTATGAAAATGCAGGTCGCTGATGTCGCAATTGGGAACAGGGGTTCGCAAGACCAAATATGGGAATTGCGAAGTTGAGTTCGCATTTGCGAACTATGAGGGATACCGGAAAGTTTGCATTTGCGAAAAACTGGTCGCATTTGCGAAGGTCCTATATCGCAATAGCGGACAAAGGTTCGCATTCGCGAGTGCTGGCTTCGCATTTGCGAAGCCTGCAGAACTGAAGCACACCAGGTTTTTCAACAATGAGAAATGCAATCCGATGCCTATCCAAAACTCTCCCGAGCCCTCGGGGCTCCAAACCAATTATGCACACAACTTCAAAATCATCATATGGACTTACTCGTGCGATCAAATCGCCAAAATAACATCATATACATATAATCGAGCCTCAAAACTCATGATTTTAATTTCAAACTTCTTAAACTTTCAAACTTGGAACTCATAGTCCGAAACACATCAAACGACGTCCGTTTTCGACCAAACTTCACAGAAAGCGCTTAAACAAAATATAAGACTTGTTTCGGGGATCGGAACCAAAATACGAGCCCGATACCATAGTCTTTTAATCAATTTTCATTTCCATTTTCCTTAATAATTTTAGAAAAACAATTTAACAGAAAAATTCTTTTACTCGGGTTCTAGACCTTGGATTTTGACTCCGGGCACATGCCCGAGTCCCACATTTTTCTACGGACCCTCCGGGACCGTCAAATCACGGATCCGGGTCCGTTTACCAAAAATGTTGACCGAAGTCAACTTTAACCATATTAATATCAAAATTCTTCAAATTATTCACAGATTTCACATATTTCAACATAAAAGCTTTCCGGCAGCGCGCCCAGACTGCGCACACAAATCGAGGCAGCTAAAAGTGAGGTTTTCAAGGCTTCGAAAGCGCAAAAAAGAGAGAAATACGGTGATGACCCTTTGGGTCGTCACACCATGCTTATTTTATATAAATCCCTATATTATCTTGTTAATACGAGCACCTAGGATATGCTAGGAACTTAAAGAGGGAATAAGAACGAACTTGTATATTTGTTAAAATCTTGCATGGCATTAATGACTATTGATGTGTCTTGTGTGTATACTTGATATTGCTTATTATTTGTGGATTGGCGCGTCGTCGACCCTCGGCAAGTGCACAGTTTATTTCTGTTGGATCGGGCCGTCGACTCGGTATATTTTCACATGCTTATATTGCTTGCCTGAGAGTGTGAATGTTAATATTGCCTTTCATGGACCGAAATAAATTGATAATTGTAATGGAAGTAAATGTTTAAGCGGAATTATAGTAAGAATAGGACTTATATGCCTTGTTATAAACTATTGCATATTAGTAATTCTTCATTGTTAATATTATACTTTGAAATATTGTCCGACCTTAGTGGGTATCGAGTCGACCTCTTGTCTCTGCTTCTTCGAGATTAGACGGGATACTTACTGGGTACATGTTGTTTATGTACTCATGCTACACTTCTGAGGCAGGTGGATCTGGTTATCATTCTGGTGCGCACCCGTGAGCGGACTTGGGACTTCTACGGTGAGCTGCTTTCCCTGCATGCTGACCCCCAGCCGAAGAAGTCTTTCCTTTGTACTTTTATTTTCTGTCTATCCTGATTCAGACAGTAGGATAGTAGGATATTCTTTTGGGTGTATATTTTACTAGCTGCCCGTAGCTTGTGACACCAGGTTCTGGCACACACTTTGGTAGACATTTATTTTGGGGTTGTGTAATTATGTTATTTACGGTATTTTGCTCTTCTAGTTTAATTCCATGTTAAGTATTTATTTCACTCATTTCTGATTAAAAGCAATATAAGAATTTTAGTAATGTTTCCATGATGGCTTGTCTGACAATGGTGTCAGGCGCCCTCATGACCTATTGTGGAAATGGGTCGTGACAATATGGTATCAGAGCACTAGGTTTACGTAGGTCTCACGAGTTGTGGGAAAACCTGATAGATTCTTGTTGATCGGTACAGAGATGTCTATATTTATCTTTGAGAGGCTATAGGGTATTAGGAAAGACTATTCTTTATTCATTTCTTGTCGTGTAGTGCTTAGCGTGCTAAATTCCCCTCTTCTATTCTCTCGCAGATGGTGAGAACTTGCACCGCTGACGTTCGAGAAGAGCTGCTTCCCCCATTGCTAAAGGCCGAGGTAGAGGCCGGGGGAGAGCACCTGGCCGTGGCAAGGGACGAGGGTGTCCCAAAACTGTTCCAGTTGCACCACCAGCAGATCCTATTGAGGATCCTATTATTGAGAAGCAGGGAGAGGTGCCCGTAGCTGAGCCTACCCCGGCGGATTTCATGACAACACCGGGATTTCAGGAGGTCATAGGCTGCATGCTACGGTTCATGGACACTGTGACTCATGCTGGTTTATTTCCAGCAGACCCAACTACTTCACAGGTGGGAGGGGGAGCCCATACCCCTACTGCTCAGGCTCCGGGTCATGCAGCTGTAGTATATCAGACTTCGGGTGCACTACATGCAGATGGGGCTCAGCTAGTTGCTACAGTGGCACCCCAGCCCATGCCAACTGTGGATGGTGATCCACAGAAGTTATTAGACAGATGTACTAGGCTTCATCCTCCGGTCTTCGGGGGAGAGCGTCATGAAGATGCCCCTGACTTCATTGACAGGTGTAGGGACAGAATGCACAATATGAGGATATTGGAGTTACATGGAGTTGACTTCACTAATTTTCAGCTCGAGGGTAGGGCCCGTAGATGGTGACAGTCCTATGTTCTATGCAGGCTAGCGGGTTCTCCTCCCATCACTTGGGGTCAGTTCGTACAATTGTTCTTGGATAGGTACATCCCGTCCTCTGAGAGGGAGGAGCTGCGGTACCAGTTTGAGCATCTCGAGTAGGGTCAGATGTCTGTGACTGACTATGAGGCGAGGTTTTCTGAGTTGTCCCACCATGCACTCATGATACTTCCTACAGATACGGAGAGAGTGCGGAGGTTTATTACTGGATTATAGTCCGGGATTCGATTTGGTGTAGCTCGAGAGGTGGAGATAGGCACAAAGTATCAACTAGTGGTCGAGATTGCTCATCGGATTGAGGGATATCGCTAGAGGGGTAGAGAGCAAATACAATAGTATAAGAGAGCTAGTTCTCCGGTGAGTTCAGAGGTGCCCTAGCTAGGGGCAAAGGTCAGTTTGGGAGGGGCCAGCCTAGTAGGCCACCAGTTTCAGCACCACCTCCTGCCCGGGGGGCTCCAGCATGCCCCTATTTCAGTGTTATGCTAGAGAATTCCTACTGCCTGCTAGTTATTCAGGGTTCCTCCAATGGGTATTCAGGTCTCTAGGGTCCTTCTAATTCTTATTTCAGTGCCATATCGGAGAGCTCATGTTGTCCACCGGCTATCCAGGCTTCTTCCAGCGGGTCTACGGGTTATCAAGGTTAGCCATCAAGGCAGCAGATCCCTGCCCTGCGCTGTTTTTTTGAGTGCAGATATCCCGGTCATATGAGGAGATATTTACCCAGACTTCGGGGCAAGGCAGTGTAGCAGGGTCAGTAGCCCATCATTTCAGCACCAGCTGCCTAGCCGCCTAGAGGTGGAGGGCAGATGGGTAGAGGCCATCCTAGAGGTGGAGGCCAGACAGGGAGAGGTCAGCCAACTACTACTCAGTCAGGTGGAGGCCAAACAGCCGGCGCTCCAGCTAGATTCTATGCTCTTCCGGCCAGGCCAGATGCATTGGCCTCAGATGCCGTCATCACAGGTATTATTTCCGTCAGTGGTAGGGATGCTTCGGTATTATTTAATCCGGGGTCTACTTACTCATATGTATCATCTCTGTTTGCTCATTTCCTAGTTATTTCTCCTGAGCATTTTGGCACTCCTGTTCATATGTCTACTCCTGTGGGTGATTTTGTGGTTATGGATCGGATCTACCAGTCCTGTGTGGTCACTTTCTATGGTTTCAAGACTAGAGCAGATCTTTTGTTGCTTGATATGATTGATTTTGAGGTCATCCTGGGAATGGATTGGTTATCTCCATATCACGACGTCCTTGATTCCCATGCCAAGATTGTTTCACTAGTGATGCCAATATCGCCGAGATTAGAGTGGAAGGGTTCCACAGTTGATATGCCTAGCAGGGTCATTTCCTTCATGATGCCTCAGCACATGGTTGGGAAAGGGTGTTTATCTTATTTAGCTTATGTTCGAGACACCACGGCAGAGTCTCCCACGATTGATTCAGTGCCAGTGGTCTGGGAGTTCGCCGACGTTTTTCCTTCTAATCTTCCTGGCATGCCTCAGGATTGTGATATTGATTTCTGTATTGATTTGGCTCCAGGCACTCAACCTATATCTATTCCGCCATACCGTATATCCCCTAAGGAGTTGAAATAGTTGAAGGAAAAGCTAGAGGAGTTGTTAGCAAAGGGGTTTGTCAGGCTCAATGTATCGCCTTGGAGAGTACCAGTGCTATTTGTGAAGAAGAAGGATAGGACTATGCAGATGTACATTGATTACCACCAGATGAACAAGGTCACCATCAAGAAAAAGTATTCGTTGCCTCGTATTGATGATTTGTTCGACCAGCTGCAGGGAGCTAGGGTGTTCTCTAAGATTGACCTGAGGTTAGGGTATCATCAGCTGAAGATTCGGGACTCAGATGTTCCGAAGACTGCATTCAGGACTAGATATGGCCATTATGAGTTTCTGGTGATGTCCTTCGGCTTGACTAATGTCCCAGCGGCATTTATGGATCTAATGAACCGAGTATTTAGGCCTTATATTAATTCCTTTGTTATCGTCTTCATTGACAACATCTTGATATACTCGCGTAGCTTGGGGGAGCATGAGCAACATTTGAGAGTAGTGCTTCAGACTTTGGGGGAGCAGAAGCTATATGCTAAGTTCTCCAAGTGTGAGTTCTGGCTAGAGTTTGTGGCATTCTTGGGGCATGTTGTGTCAGGAAAGGGTATTAAGGTAGATCCCAAGAAGATTGAGGCAGTTCAGAGTTGGCCACGTCCTACTTCAGTGACTGAGATCAGGAGTTTCCTGGGGTTAGCAGGCTATTACCGACGATTTGTGCAGGGCTTTTCATCTATTGCATCCCCCTTGACTAGATTGACCCAGAAGGGTGCTCCATTCCAATGGTCCGATGATTGCGAGGAGATCTTTCAGAAGCTCAAGACAGCTTTGACTATGACACCAGTTCTTGTATTGCCTTCCGATACATGGATGTATACGGTATATTGTGACTCTTCACACGTTGGTTTAGGATGTGTGTTGATACAGGAGGGGCGAGTTATTGCATATGTTTCGCGTCAGCTGAAGATTCATGAGAAGAATTACCCTGTGCACGATCTGGAGTTGGAAGCGATTGTTCATGCTCTTAAGATATGGAGGCACTATTTGTATCAGGTGACTTGTGAGGTTTATACTGATCACCGCAGCTTACAACATTTGTTCAAGCAGAGGGATCTCAATTTGAGGCAGCACATGTGGCTTGAGCTACTAAAGGATTATGACATTACCATTCTTTTTCATCCGGGCAAGGCGAATGTGATCGCGGATGCCTTGAGCAGAAAGACGGAGAGTATGGGTAGCTGGGCATACAGTTCCTCAATTATAACATAATCGTATCCTCAAAATGTTGGATAATATCCAAATAAAGTACATACTCACTAACCCCAATTAGATAAATAGAATATTTTAAAGATAAAGTACATACAATTATTATACCTAGTTAATACAATTAAATAAATATAATATACCATGTATTTTAATTATATTTAGGTATAATAATAGTATATACTAGTCTTCAAAATACATGGTATATATTCAATTTTTTAAATTCTATTTGGTGTCTTCAAAATACATGGTATATACACACACACACACACACACACACACACACACTTAAGATATTGTAACAACTCGACTGGTCGTTTTGCCTTTTAGAATCTCGTTCCCTTAATTAAGACTTCTCGCGCTTGCTTTAGCTAATTTATAACTTGCGGGGACAGTTGGTTCGGGAGTTGGAAGAGTTTTGAGTAAAATTTGTCCAATTGTTTCCTTAAGATTCTCTTAAATGACCAAGTTTGACTTCGGTCAATTCTTTGGGAAAACGGACCCGGATTCGCGATTTGACGGTCCCGGAGGGTCCGTGTGAAAATATGAGACCTGGGCTTATGTACGAAATCGAATTCCGAGTAGCCCGAGTAATGAATTTTTGTTGGAAATTGTAAAATTGAAGTTTCAAGGAATAAAAAACCAAGAAATCATTGATTTCCTAGATACTGGGCTCGAATTTTGGTTCCAAAGCTTGGTAAAGGTCCGAAATATTAGTTAAGACTTACCCGTAAAATTTGGTATCAATCCGAGTAGTTTAAGGGCGTATTGGCCCGTTAGAAGAAAATTAAGAACTTAAAGTTCAATAATTTGAGTCATGTGGTTTTAGGGGGTGATTCCGATATTTAGCGTTGCTTTGAGTGTTTCGAGGTTTCGAGTAGGTCCGGCTCGTGATTTCAAACTTGTCGGTATGTTCGGGCGGGGTTCTGGAGCCCCGAGCGTCAAACGAGCGAGGTTCGAGCGAAGTAGGAAAATTGAAGAATAGCTGAAGGTTGCTTCTTCTGTCATAACCGGATCTGCGGTTCTAGGACCACAGATGCGGTCAATCGATCGCAGAAGCGACCAAGGGCCAGGCCAAGGGAAACCGCAAAAGCGGTTCCGGAAAAGCGGTCCCCAGACCGCAGAAGCGGTCCAGCCGCCTTAGACCAGCTCCGCAGAAGCGGCTACGCAGGAGCGGACCTCGGACCGCAGAAGCGGTCCAGCCAGTTCCGCAGATGCGATCCTCCTTTCGCAGGTGCGGGACCGCAGAAGCGGAAATCACTGGGCAGTGAGTTCATTTAATTCGAACTCAAAGGCCATTTATTTCATTTCTACTCCACACTTAGGCGATTTGGGGGCTTTCTAAGAGAGGATTTCAACATAGCACTTCGAGGTAAGTTAATTCTCTCCATTATTAGTTTAAATACATATATATTAAGTTGATTAAATACTAAAAATTAGGTGAAATCAAAGGGGTTAGAGCTGGACCTAGGGTTTAAGTAAAAAAATCATGATTTAACCACGAAAATTGTTATGAAATGAACTAGGATTCACATATTATTGATCCTTAGGTTATAGAGAACAACTTTCTTCGAAAAATCTCGGAATCCGGCACATGAGCCTAAGGCTGTATGGTGGGCCGGTCCTGGACCGGGACCGGACCGGGCCCACGGGCTAAATGGGCCTAACGGTCCTGGCGGGCCGGTCCTAACGGTCCTGGGCCTAATGGTGCACAAGTCCCGCGATGGGCCGGTTACAACGGATAGGCCCACGAAGCCCGGGACCGCTAAGCCCGGGACCGGTTGGCGGGCCTGGGCCGGTCCTAAAGGGCCTAACGGCTAATTTTTAAAAAAAAAATTAAAAAAAAAACCAACGGTTAGATTTTTAAAATCTAGCCGTTGGGGGTATATTTTATCCGTTGGCCACTTTAAAAATAGCCATTTGGCCCCCAAACTTTACTTTAACCCCAAACTTTATATAATTACACCTTTTCTCATTTTTCAACTATAAATACCCCCTCATTCTTTCATTTTTACTCACCAATTCATCAATCTCTCT
>MU688198.1:13759-25397 GCA_026770625.1 Nicotiana glauca | reverse complement strand
CACCATAAATCTCCCAAGTGGCGACTCTGAATTAAATAAATAAATCCCGTTTCGATTGTCCTTTAATTGGAAAAAACTCCTTTACCACGCCCTTCGCGGGGTGCGGTAGCGCCGAAAGGAGGTGTGACAATACCCTGACCTCAAGTCAATCTTAGAGAACACCCTAGCACCCTGCAGCTGGTCAAACAAATCATCAATGTGGGGCACTGGATACTTGTTCTTGCTGGTGACTTTGTTCAACTGGAGGTAATCAATGCACATCCACATAGTCCCATCTTTCTTCTTTACAAATAGCACTGGTGCACCCCAAGGTGATACACTGGGCCTAACAAACCCCTTTGCCAACATCTCCTCCAACTACTCTTTCAGCTCTTTCAGCTCCTTAGAAGCCATACGGTATGGTGGGATCGATATAGGCTGAGTGCCTAGAGCCGAATCAATACAGAAATCAATATCACGATCCGAAGGCATGCTAGGAAGATCAGAAAGAAAAACATCGGTAAACTCTCGGACTACTGGCACTGAATCAATCGTCGGAGACTCTGTGGTGGTGTCTCGAACATAGGCTAAATAAGCCAAACACCTTTTCTCAACCATGCGCTGAGCCTTCAGGAAAGAAATAACCCTGCTAGGCGTATCAACTGTGGAACCCTTCCACTCTAACCTCGGCAACCCTGGCATCGCTAGTGAAATAGTCTTGGCATGGCAATCAAGGATGGCATGATAGGGACATAGCCAATCCATGCCCAGGATGACCTCAAAATCAATCATATCAAGCAATAGGAGATCTGCTCTAGTCTCGTAACCACAGAAAGTAACCACACAAGACCGGTAGATCTGATCCACAACCACGGAATCACCCACAGGAGTGGACACATGAACAAGAACACCCAAAGGCTTGGGAGAACCAACCAGGAAATGAGAAAACAGAGACGATACATATGAATAGGTAGACCCTGGATCAAATAATACCGATGCATCCCTACCGCTGACTGAAGTAATACCTATAATAACGGCATCTGAAGCCAATGTATCTGGCCTAGCTGGAAGAGCATAGAATCTAGTTGAAGCACCGGCGGTCTGGCCTCCACCTAATGGAGTAGTAGCTGGCTGACCTCTCCCCGTCTAGACTCTACCCCTGGGACGGCCTCTACCAGTCTGCCCTCCACCTATAGATTGCTGGGCAGTTGCTGCTGGAACTATGGACTGTTGACCCTGCTGCACTGCTTTGCCCCAAAATCTGGGACAAGTCCTTTTTATATGACCTGGATCTCCACACTCGTAACACCCTCTCGGTACCATAGCATGATGCCCTGAAGTATGAGCCTGCTGACCTGAATACCCACTAGAAGACCCCTGGATGGCTGGTTGGCGATACGAACTCTTTGGTGTGGCACTGGAGTGAGCACTAGAAGAACTCTAATAACCAGAATACCCGCCGGAAGGACCCTGAATGGCTGGTGGGTGGTGAGAACTCTCAGGTATCGCACTGAAATAAGGCCTCGCTGGAGCACCTCGGGGAGGGGGTGGTGCTGCTGCGTATGAGGGCCTGCTGGGCTGACCCCTCTCGAACTGAACCCTACCCCTAGCTGGGGCACCTCTAAACTCTCCATAGAATCTGGCCCTCTTGTCCTGCTGCATCTGCTGTCTACCTCTCATATGGTAGCCCTCAATCCTACGGGGGATCTCAATCACTAGTTGGTACCCTGTGCCCATCTCTACCTCCCGGGCCATACCAGATCGAATAGTGGGGTGTAATCCCACAACAATCCTCCGCACTCTCTCTATCTCTGTGGGAAGTATCATGAGTGCATGGCAGGACAGCTCTAAGAACTTCGCCTCATAATCGGTCACTGACATATGACCCTGCTCTAGATGCTCAAACTGATGATGCAGTTATTCCCTTTCAGAGGGTGGAATGTACCGATCAAGGAATAATTGAGTGAACCGACCCTAGGTAAGGGGAGGAGAATCTATTGTCCTGCTATGTGTATAGGACTGCCACCATCTACGGGCCCTGACTTCAAGCTAAAAAGTAGTAAAGTCGACTCCATGCGACTCCAATATCCTCATGTTGTGTAGTTTGTCCCTACACCTGTCAGTAAAGTCCTGGGCATCCTCATGGAGTTCACCCCCGAAGACTGGAGGGTGAAGTCTAGTCCATCTGCCTAGTAGCTTCTACGGATCACCATCCACCACTAGCCTGGGATGGGGCGCCACTGCAGCGACTGGTTGTACCCCATCTGCGGGTAGTGCACCCGGAGTCTGATAAACTATGATTGTATGACCTGGAGCATGGGCAGTAGGAGTTTGTTCTCCCCCTCCTTCCTGTGAGGTAGCTGGATCTGTCGGAAATAAACCAGCCTGAGTCATAGTATCCATGAACCGAAGTATGCGGCTCATGACCTCCTAAAATCACGATGCTGTCATGAAATCAATCGGGGTAGGCTCAGCTGCGGGCACCTCGCCCTGCTCCTCAATAACTGGATCCCTCGTAGGATCTGCTGGTGGTGCAACTGGAATAGCTCTGGGATGCCCTCGTCCCCTACCACGGACCGGTGCCCTCCCCTGGCCTCTACCTCGGCCTCTAGCAACGGGGGGAGCAGCTCCTCCCGGGTTCGGAACATCTACGGAACGAGTCCTCACCATCTGTGAGAGAATAGAAGAGAAAATTTAGAACACTTACCACTACACGATGGAAAATGAATAGAGAGTAGTCTTTCCTAACACCTTATAGCCTCTCGAAGATAAATACAGACGTTTCCGTACCGATCTACAATACTCTATTAGGTTTGCCCATAAGTTGTGAAACCTACATGAACCTAATGCTCTGATACCATGTTGTCACGACCTATTTTCCATAATAGGTCATGATGGCGCCCAACACCATTTGTCATGCCAGCCAACGTGGAAGTATATTTAAGTTCTCATTTTACCTTTGCCAAAAACAAGTATAATGGATTTTCCAATTTTAAGGTTAAAACCAGTGATGATCAATAATGTATAAAGATAGTTATACAACCCAAAATACTACTGTGTGTACCCGAACCTGGTGTCAAAAGATATGGGCAACTAGTAGAATATACACAAAATAATAATATACTATCCTACTGTCTGAATCAGGATAGACAGAAACAAAAATATAGAGAAAGGCTTCTTCGGCTGCGGATCGGCATGAAAGAGAAGCAGCTCACCGTAGAAGTCCCAAGGGTGCTCACTGATGCGCACCAGAGTAGTGTCCAGATCCACCTGCCTCAAATTATGTACATTTAAGTAAAAAAGTGTAGCATGAGTACATAAACAACATGTATCCAGTAAGTATCTCACCTAATCTCGAAGAAGCAGAGACGAGAGATCGACTTGATACTTACTAAGGTCAAGAAATAATGAGAAACATTTAAACAAGCAGGTACACTCAAGTCATAAAATTTCGAAGTATGAAATAGAAATTCTTCCTTTAACCTTCCATAGAGTGTGTCCATTCATATTTAATATTTAAACAAATCTGGAATTTTAGACACAAGTAGAAGCTAGATAATTCATACACAGATAACCACCGAGGAACGTACGGCCCGATCCAACAGAAAAGTAAATAGATGCATAGATGCATCTATTACCCCGCCGAGGGTCGAACGGCTCGAACCATAGATGTATCTATTACCCTGCTCGCGAATCATATGTGTGACGCGGTAAAATGTAAATAAACAGTCACCCTGTTCGCGAATCATACATGCGATGTAGGTACACATAAAAATACATGTTCTTCCAGGTACAAGTCAATTCTCTTTTAATAATTCCAGAACAAATGAAGTTGAATCCTTTTTTAAAATTCTAGTTTCCAACTCGTTAGGATCTAAGCAATTCAACAGCCAACAAGATTACAGATATTCCACATATAACATGCTTTAGGGTCCTAGACTACCCGGACGGTCATATAGCCGCTACGCACGGATTCTCGTCACCTGGTACATACGTATCCCCTGCATATAATGCAATTTGGTTATTTATTATACCTATGGGGACATTTCTCTCTTACAAGGTTAGAAAGGAGACTCGCCTCGCTCCAAAATGCACTTCCAATTTCCAAGAACGAGCCCAAGTCCTTAATTCGAAGCCGAACAATACCAAACTAATCAAACGAAGTAAGAACTAGTCAATAAAGGCTTACAAGGTTGAATTCTAACTATTTAAGTGATTTCCCAACCTTTCTCACAAGTTTCCTAAATTTCGACCCTGGGCCCACGTGCCCGAATTCCGAGATTTTTCTAAGGAAGTTGTTCTCTATCACCTAAGGATCACAAATATATGATTTCTATCTCATTACATGGCAAATTACGTGGTTAAATCTTAGTTTTATTAAAACCCTAGGTCTAGCTCTAACCCTTGATTTTTACTTAGTTTTTAGCATTAAATCTACTTAATAAACATGTATTTAGTCTAAGGTGGTTGGAGATTACTTACCTTGTGAAGCTATGACGAAACCCTCTCTTTGGAAGTCCTCAAATCGCCTAAGTGTTGTGAGAAGTGTGGAATAAATGAGCTTGAGCTCGAATTAAATGAAGTCCACTGTCAGCGATTTCCGCTTCTGCGGCTAAGGGGACCGCTTCTGCGGTCCCGCATCTGCGAAACGAGAGTCGCTTCTGCGGAACTTGGGAAAATTGGGCCGGACCGCTTCTACGGTCCAGGGGTCGTAGAAGCAAAATCGCTTCTGCGGTCCCTGGGCCGTTTCTACGGTTTCCTAGAGCCTGACCCCTTTTCTCTTCTGCGATCAGTCGACCGTATCTGCAGTCCCGCTTCTGCGGTCCAAGAACCACAGATGCGGTTATGACAGAAGCAGCAATCTCAGTCCTTTTCTAAGTTTCCAACTTCACTTGAACCTTGACCATTTGACGCTCGGGGCTCCCGAGCCCCGTCCGAACATACCAATAAGTCTGAAATCATGAGGCGGACCTACTCGAACCCTCGAAACACTCAAAACAACGCTAAATTGAGGAATCAAACCCCAAACCCCAATGTTTCAAATCATTGAACATCAAGTTCTAAATTTTCTTTTAACGGGTCAAAACGCCCTTGAATTACCCGGATTGACACCAAATTTTACGAGTAAGTCTTAACTGATATTTAGGACTTGTACCAAGTTTCGGAACTAAAATCCGAGCCCTATACCTAGGAAATCAATGATTACTTAGTTTATTTATTTCATTAAAACTTCAAGTTAACAATTTCACGGAAAAATTCATTACTCGGGCTAGGAACCTCGGAATTCGATTCTGGGCATACGCCCAGGTCCCATATTTTCCCACGGACCCTCCGAGATCATCAAATCATGAATCCGGGTATGTTCCCCAAGAAAGTTGACCGAAGTCAAACTTGGCCTTTTTAGAAAAACTTAAAGAAGCGAATGGACATATTCTTGTTCTAAACTCTTCTAACTTCCGAACCGCCCGTCCCCACAAGTCATAAATTAGTTAAAGCAAATGCGGAAAGTTTTATTTAAGGGAAAGGGGTTCTAAAACGTAAAACGACCAGTCGGGTCGTTACAAAAGGTTACCCGACTTTTCTTCTATTTGTACTACATATGAATAAGCATGGCGATGGAATCACATGCCATAGTAAATAAAAACAAATATTAGTTGGCACGACTGGTTGGCCATCCCGGTTCAATTATGATGCGAAAAATAATTGAGAATTCACATTGGCATATATTGATAAAATAGAAGATTTTTCAAGAATTCTCTTTTGTTGCTTATTCTCATGATGTATCAGTTAAGATTGGGATTGAATCCCTTGATTTATGGAACGAATAGAAGGTGATATATATATATATATATATATATATATGGGCCCAGTCACTTGCCATGTGGACTGCTACTATTATATGATTTTAAAAAATGTATTTATTGTATGGTCACATGTGTGTTTGTTGTCAACTTGCAGTTTGGCTTTTGCAATGTTGCTTGCACAAGTTATTAGAGCACAGTTCCAGAAAATAAATTATGATAATTTATTTTGATAATGCTGGTTTAAATCAAAGTTGGTTTAGCAGAAATTGTATGCCTTCAATTAAGCCAAACCATTGGTTATGAGAATAAAACTCTCAAATCGAACTTTTTGTATGAATATATTATTTAATATACAACAGCACTTGTTTGCATCTTGCCAACAAGTTATGATAAATTCTCCCTATCACAATTGGTTCAGGGTCAGGAACCAAATAATTTCCATCTAGAGATATGGATGTGATAAATGATTTAATTGCTTCACCACAATGCACAAAGATGGGTCCTCAAAAAAGTTGGGGATATATATTGGTGATCATAACATTAGGGGGAGAAAATAGGTAGCTGAAAAGTGATACGTGGAATGAATTATCATGAATAAATCTAGATCCTCGTATAAGAAATGTGAACTTGAGGCTCAAGTGATAATTCATTTGCATAATATTGTCAGACGCATTTACTGACCCAGCCAAATGTCATATTTCAGCTACTAATGTCCAAATAGAATAAAGTCCATGATGGACAAAGTTTATGGCACACATTAAACGTAATAGACAAATCGGTTCCAAAGATAAAACTCCTTGAAGAAGGAGGGAGAAAATATTCAAGATGGTCATAATAAGGAGGCAAGTGCTTTATAAGAGCACCATAACATAACATTTTATAATACCTCATGGGAGAGGCTCAGGTACTTGAAAATAATGAGATCTCGATAAGTTATGTCTTTATTGTGTGATGATGGAACCGATGTAAATGATCATCGATGATATTGTTGATATAATGTAGCGCTCAATATTTTTAATATTGACGAGGATCTTGAGCTCAAATATGTCATGGAATTTGGATAGATAAATGATTGCACAAATGAAAAATATGCAATAAAAATAGACTTCATCTGAAAAATATGAAGTTGGACGGGTAGTTCCAATAGCTGAAAGTATAAAGGCTATATGGAGATATTGAAATACGATTAGTGTTATATTGCAAAAGGAATCCTTGATATAGATTTATTTAGTCTAACAAATATTGTCAAGATTTTGTTGGTTATACAAATGCAGGGCATAGTCCGTTGTTCAAACAACCTATTTTCATGTGAGGGTAATGACATATTATTATTCTACAAGGCAGTTAATTGTTGATACTTATTCAAGTCATGCCAATATAAGCAACTGATAAAGCGAGGGACTCAACACACAGCAGACATGTGACTTTTTTTTGAAGAGACGATTCCAATAATATTGAAGACGATGTTACTTGCATAGCTCAATTGAAAGAACGATATATTGAAGAAGACAAAATAAAGCACATTAAGCCAAAGTTTCTTTGCAGGGACGATCTTAAACAGAATGATGAAACAGATGTTCAAGAAATCTGTTCAAGTGATAATTTGACGGAATAATTCACCAAGGCATTACCGATCTCAATATTAAAGAAGTTATTATACAAGCTTGGAATTCGTCGTCTCCGAGAAATAAAGTGATATTTTCATCAGGGGAAGGAAAATACGCGTTGTACTCTTTTTCCCTTAGCTTAGGTTTTATCTCACTGGGTTTTTCCGACAAGGTTTTTATTGAGGCGGCAAGTAATGTGTATTACAATATATGTGTATTCTTTTTCCTTCACTAAGATTTCTTCCCATTGGGTTTTTTCTTAGTAAGGTTGTAACGAGTCACATTATCTATAAATATCCAAGGGGAAGTGTTATGAAATATTATTTTGTAGTGGATGTCTGTAACTCCTAAACAAGTTACTCTTACTACTCTTCTCCATTAAGTAGATAACTCTCACTACTTCTCACCATTATAGTTGTAACTCCCACACCTCCATAACATCCCCATGATCTTTCCCCGTGATCTCAATAGTTAATACCATATTTATGAAATCCCTTTGTATCCTCAATATCATTCTATAAATACAAAGTTTGAATATCACATTGTACACACTTAAAATATATAGAAGAAATAAGAAAATTCCCTTTTCCTCTCTACATCCTTTATCTATTTTATTCTTTCATATTATTACTTTGAGCTTTCTTAACAACCTTGTACATGAAACCAAAATCAGCCAAAGGCGTCGCATTTCGTTTCACCGGTTTTTTCTCCTAAATTTTATTTTTCAACCTCCAAAAAAATCTCTCCTAAATATTTTATGAAATGGAAAAAATAAAGAAAATAACAAGGCTATTTTATTTTGCCCAATAAGAGAGAGATTACAACGACTTTGACAAGCCCCTTCCTCCAACTGCCCGCGCACCCCGACTCCCGCGAGAAAAATAACGCTCTCTCTCTCTCTCACACACACACACACACACAAGCCATTACTGAGTGAGAGAGAGTAGTGTGCGCGCGCGTGACAATAAAAACCACTAAAAAAAACCCTTTCATTTCTCTCTCTAAAACCCCCACTCGAACTCGATCAAAACCATTCCCACGAGGCAC
This sequence comes from Nicotiana glauca, assembly GCA_026770625.1. Classification (NCBI taxonomy): domain Eukaryota; kingdom Viridiplantae; phylum Streptophyta; class Magnoliopsida; order Solanales; family Solanaceae; genus Nicotiana; species Nicotiana glauca. Next base: position 16,960 of record MU688198.1, on the reverse strand, counting down.
ACAACAAACACTCTCTTCTTTCTCACTCACTCTTGTTCATAGATTACATATACGTATAGCCAGCCGTACATAGATTATATACTTATACGATATATTGTATAGTTATTTGTATTTATAAGTTAATTTAAAGGACAATGGAGAGGTACAGTGGGACCCAAGCAATGGAGGGTGCTCCGGTGTCGGAATGGACTTCTCCCGGCGGCGATACTGGGCTCGAAGGCGAGTATACTCTTACCTGCATTTCAATTTCGGACCAATTAGTATCAGTTCGTATAATGTGGAGTGTATTTGAGTCATATATTATTTATGGGTAATGCAGAGGCTATGTGGCAGTTTTCGGTGGGAGGTGGCCCAGAATCGTACCCTGAACGGCCCAACGAGGCCGATTGTATTTATTATTTGAGGACGGGCTTCTGTGGCTATGGCTCTCGCTGTCGGTTCAATCATCCCCCCGATCGTAATTTGGTATTTTCTCTTCTTTACTTCCAATTAATTAGGGTTTATTTCATGGTGTTTATGCTTAATGTACCTGATCAACTTGATTTATTTTCTCACTGTCCAATTCAGCTTGATCTTCTAATATATCAGGTTTTTAAAATCTTCATTAGTGATGTCTATTTTATATCCTTGTAAGTTATAGTCTGAAAGATCTTTTCTTTTTTAGTACATTTTGCACTTTTGATCTTTAGTTTAGTCAACAGAAAAGATTCGAAATTTTATGTATGTAAGTTAATGACAGGCTATGGGAGCTGCGAGAGCTATCGGAGGAGGAGGAGAAGAATACCCCGAAAGAGTGGGTCAACCTGTTTGCCAGGTAGTTTCCTTAAATGTGATGCTATGGTTCGGAATTTGGTGTTCATTTAATGATCAAATACGAGAGTGAGTATGTGTTTTCTTGATTTGACTCTCTTAGTGCAATAACTTTGTTTACTTTTTTGTTGATCCTGTACTATTCGGACTCCCGTTTTGTTAACCAAGATTTGTGCTTTTACTTCTTATTGGATCTCTATTATGCTGAATGGTAGCTTATGTTGTCCTAGCATCTAGTAACTTATCCTATTGTGCTCCCAGTTCGTTAACAAGATTTGTGCTTTTCCTACTTATTGGATCTCTAGTAGGAGTATGCTAATAGGCAGCTTATGTTGTCCTAGCATCTAGTAACTTATCCACAGGAAAAAAAATTGTCCTAGCATCTACTATGCTATTTATGATGTTGATCATGCTGATAAGTGCTTATGTTCTTGTTCCTTTTGGTCTTTGGAAATATACTGTTGAATTGGGATACTGATAACTATTTTAGTTTAAATAACCGGATTTAGTTTCTACTTTCTACCATTGGGTGCTAGTTTTGAGCTTCTGTTGGAGGAAATGCTTCAGAGACTTTCTATCTCACCATGATTCATCTGTTCACTTGGCTGTCTAGAATGTTATCTGTTGGAGAAATTTTGTTGTTATACTTTTAGGATTGAATAATCAAAGGAAAAAATGAAAATGGTTTTGTCTGCTACAATATTCCCTCACTTATCTTCGTATTATTTGATTCATCAAGCATACCTATTCTATTCCAAACTATGACTCACATTAAAAGTTTGTTTAAAAATTTGATCTGCTTCTAATTCACCTAAGTGATTGTTGAATATGGAAAAGCTAGAAGGTTTTTTGTCCTTTTTTGGGAACTTTTCAAAACCTTTCTATATAAGACTCTTATTGTTCACTGTTATGATTATGATTTACAGTACTATATGAGGACGGGGATGTGTAAATTTGGTGCTTCCTGCAAATATCACCATCCAAGACACGGAGGTGGATCTCCAGCCCTGATGAAACATAACATTTATGGATACCCGCTGCGACCGGTCTGCCCTCTTTTTCATTTAGTTCCTTCTGTTTCCTTGTTTTGTTATCTTCAGTTCCTTTGTGTTTTTCGTTCTTTTTCCTTGTCTCCTTTGAAAAGTTTGACCATCGACGTATCTTTCTGATTTGGCTCTTTGAGTTCCTGGCACAGGGTGAAAAGGAATGTTTGTTCTATATGAAAACAGGGCAGTGTAAATTTGGCATCACCTGTAAATTTCACCATCCACAGCCAGCTGGTGTGCAAGTGCCAGCATCAGCAGCTAGACCTGGAGCTTTTCCTTTGCCAGCGGCTGTTCCCCCACCAGCCACTTATCCAGCAGTGCAATCTCCTTCTGTTCAATCAGCTCAACAATATGGAGTGGTTGCTGGCAACTGGCCGGTCGTAAGGTCTACTCTGCTTCCAGGTTCCTATCTTCCTGGCACATACGGTCCTATGCTTTTCCCCCCTGGGATGGTTCCTGTGCCAGGTTGGACTCCTTATCCGGTAGGTAGATTATGAGTGTTTTTTGCAGCTGTTGATATAGACCTTTCCTGAAAGGCACTGTTTATTTCCTGAGTATTAAATTATGCAGGCATCTGCTAGTCAAGTGCCCTCCCTAACTGCCCAGCCTGCTGCTGGAGCAGGTCCAGTTTATGGGCTTACGCAACTATCTGCATCAGCGCCTGCCTACATGGGACCGTACACGTCTCTTACTGCTTCTATAGGTCCTTCAGGCAGCATCCAGAAGGAACATGTGTTCCCAGAAAGGCCTGGGCAACCTGAATGTCAGTATTACAGGAAGTATGGGGATTGCAAATTTGGATCTTCATGTAGATACCATCATCCACCTGAGTGGAGTGGACCAAAATCAGGTTTTATCCTCAGTGCCATGGGTCTTCCTCTTCGTCCTGTAAGCAACTTGGCTTTCAATCTTTAGATTGAGATTCTTAATTGCAAGTTTATGCTTCATTTTTTGGTCTTGCTTGCAAGTTAATTAGATTATAACCGGTCATCAACCAACGTTTCCTCAGCCTTTCTAAGTGCAAATTTGCAGTTTCCTGTTCTATTGGAAAAAATATTGACAATGAGATGATAGCTAAATTATTCTACTCCTCTTTGATCTCCTGTAGGCAGTTGGGGCTTCATTTCTTTTCTTTCTTTTTTCTGTTGTTGAAATATATAGAGCATACACGTTCTGGCAGTTGATGAAGAAAGAGTGCTCTGTCGAGCTCTCCAAGTATTTTTATTATGTTATATATTACACTTTTCTTGATTCATGTTTCCTGAGTAATGCTGATTTTCCAATTAGCACCTGTTTCATTTGAATTTTTTAAACTAGTGCTGTGGTCCCCCCCCCCCCCCCCCCC
>MU688198.1:1777-12445 GCA_026770625.1 Nicotiana glauca | reverse complement strand
CCCCCCCAAACCAAACCTAGACTAAGGGTAATACTAAATTTTTAGAGAAGCCAAATCTATTAGAGATTTGGCTGTTGTACATGATGTAGATGCAATTTTTGATACATAGGGGTTCTGCTCAATCTGTAATTATGCCTTGTCGCACTGGCTTAGTGTAAGTACTTATAAACTTTGTGATTAGTGTTAAAAAGAATCTATTCGAGAAGCTATGAAACAACAGCAAAAACAGCTATGCCTCAATTGCAAGCTAGTTAGGAAACTATGTGAATCCTCACCATCCATTTTGCTTCAGTTGGACCATTTCATTCCAATATCTAATAATTTAGGGTTCTGTTACTCTAAGTAAAAAGTCTTCCAGCAAATATTGGACCTAATGTAAGCATACCAAACATCTTAAGCATTAATTCCAATAGGTTGCTATTGCCTGTATCGATCTTCTGCTCTCATTGTATTCTATTTTTTTGCGAAGTATGTATGGATTTGAGAGATTACAGGTCTTTTGAGACAATTTCTCCGTTGAGATCTTAGGTCTAGCTGGTCCGTTACACTTTCAATCATCATGGCTTCACTCTAGAGGCGGGTACATTTGTAGGTCTACATAGGACTTAACCAGATCATCTCTTTCTTTCATTTTATCCTCTATGTGTGTTGCTTGCACCTTCTATTGGAGGTGATCATCCGGATCTTGTATGGAGCACACACATTTGTAGGTCTGCATAGGATATAACCAAATCATCTCTAGCGACCTTCACTCGTCTTATTCTCTATGTGTGTTGCTTGCACATTCTGTCGGAGCTGATCATTCTGATATTGTCTAATTTATATGATTGCACTTTCATTTTAACATCCATCTGATAACATCCATGGTTCTTTATTAATCATTCTTGTGGAACTGTAGCTATACGTTTAGGAAATCCAGCTGAACTTAGGTGTTGAACAATACTTTGATCTTTTTAGGGTTTTCCATCTAACTTTTGTACTAAAGCATTCTCTATGATGGGAGTACTTTTGTCTTTACCACTTTTTTCTCCATAGCAGTGGAATATTGAAAAAAGGGCAGCGAACTCCATTTTTTAATTGAATAACGTTAAAATCAAATAAATATGTTGTCAGTGTTATTTAGCATGAAGTAGTGTCCTAACTGCTATGATAGTAAATTCAAGTGAAAAAATTAATTTTTATTTTCAATACATCTTTCTTGAAATTTAAGAAACCTTTGTCAATTAGCTATTAGGAATGCTATCTTTGCAGTGGTCTGTTTCACACACAGCTGCATGGCTTTTGTCACCATTTACAGCCTCTAAGTGCCATCTCCTAGGTTGCTTGGAACTTCACAGGTTTTCTTTGGCAAATTAATCTTAGGATTCTGAAGTTGAGTTGGAGTATTTTAACTGTTCTTCCAAGTGAACATCATCCACTTCCTAGCTAATGACACAGCTGTCTAATAACTTATACTACATTTTCAGTCAGAAACTTGTGCATCTTTTGAATGCTTAAAAATTATAGAAAACGTGGAAGAGATTTAAAATAGTCTCTGTATTGCCGTGGTCTCATGATGTTTATCTATACAATTACTTGTTCAAGTGCAGCAAAAAGTGGTTAAACTTTATATTGTTCATAAGCAACCAGAATACAGTGCAAGCTGCTAAATTTCATCCTTATTCACCAGGTTTCTGACATCAAAGGGCTTTTCACCTCAAATGGGGTCTTGTAAATATGTGATATTATCTGAAGTTTGAGTTGTTAGTTACTATTGTACACTTAAAAATTGCTGTGACACATTTAACTAGCACCTTTGCTATAAACAGTATACTTTACTGCTGATGCCTGCGGATGGTGAGAAATGCTGGCTCTATTCTTATGCTTATTTTTGTTCTTTGTGTTGGAAAGTCAAAATTTTAGCTTTTCCCACATGTCAACTTGGATTATGGACTATATTTAAATGCCTTGCTTATCGGTGATTAAAGAACATATTTCTTGACTTTATGATGCCATATCATCATCCTTTTTATGTTATTCATGCATCCGTCGAGATCTGCATTGCCAAGTTGATGTTGCGTTCTGGTTCTATTTGTGTGAAGTTATTCCTAGTAGTCCATTGATCTATTGGTAAGATTCATCCAGTAGTTAATCATCAGCTATCTGGTGATCAGTTCCATGAATGCCCATGCTAATATAGTAGTTTGACTAGTTTCTAAGCTTACTGCATGAGCCAGGAATTGATTTATCTTTTGATTTACTTCTGTGTAGTATATCTAAACACTTTTGTTTCTTACTGAGGTGTATTAATATTTTAACAGAGTGAATTGTATGCTTTAATATTAACTGTGCTGTGCTCAGACTGGAAGATCATTCTTTTTGGGCTCTCTTAATTGTTCTTAGGGTGCACCAATTTGCTCTCACTATTCACAAAATGGAGTGTGCAAATTTGGACCTTCTTGCAAGTTTGACCATCCAATGGGAATAAGCTATAGTCCCTCGGCATCTTCTCTCGTTGATATGCCGGTTGCACCTTACCCTGTCGGATCTTCTGTTGGTACTTTGGCTCCATCCTCATCATCCTCAGATTTGAAGCCTGAACTTGTATCTGGATCCACCAAGGATGCCTTCTCTACCCAAACATCTTCTATGAGCACATCAAGCGGTTCAGTTGGTTCAATGTTCTCAAAGGGTGGTCCTGTTTCTCATTCTGGTGTTCAACCGTCTATACAGAGTTCTACCTCTTCCAGTGGCAGCAGCAGTACAAGTCGCGTTGGTGAGGCTCAAACATCAAGTTGAGAGAAAAGATTGAGAAATCACATTTTTCTCCTGCTGAATGATCATGATCAAGGATTCCATTTTTGGTGCTAGCCTTTCTTAGGAGGCTTTTATCTTAGTCATCTTGGTTCCTCCCATTCACATCTAGCACACACTCTAGTTCTGTCTTTCTGTGTTCATATAATCACCACATGGCTCACCTTTTCCATCTAGCACACGCTAGTTCTGTCATTTTGTGTTTCATTAAATCACCACATGGCTCTCCTTCTCCATTTTTGCCCATTTTGAATAAGCGTATTCCATCCTTCAGAGGTCCAACAACCCCCAATGGAGGCCTGTACTAGGTTTCCGAATAACTAGTAACAAAAACCACCTTCCTTTTAGATGTCATTTTTGGACCTTCTTGTGGTTATTTATGTTGTAGTCTTTTAGGGAACCAAAAACAATTCCTGCTGTGTCATTCTCCTTCCATTTGGACTGGTCTTCACTCCTGTCTTATTTGGTCCCTTTTAAAACTGGGGACAAGCTCCCACTTGACTATAGGAATGAATACCTTGGTCTTGTTGTTTTGGTGTGGGACTTTCTTGTGAAGAAAACAGCTGATTCACAGATTCCGAGCAAGGCAAATGTATTGCTGTCTTTATGGGATCTACCTGATACTTTATGTTGTGATATGGGAAATCACCCAACTTTTTTTTCTTTTATAATAATATTTAACACCAAATACAGCAAAATTACCTAGGGGAACCTTGACTTTGTAAGAATTCAATTTCTGTTTAGATCAAATTCAGACTCATCACTGTCATTTTGATGCTATTTATCGGTTATGATTTTCCCTGTGAGTGTGCTGTCAATGATTACTGTTTAGAGTGCCCTTAAAAATAAATATGAGGTCCCATTGATTACTGAAGTTACAAAGTTGAGGTTCTAAAGTGCTTAAAGCTAACAAAACAACAACCCAGTATAATCCCACTTAGTGGGGTTTGGGAAGGGTAGTGTGTACGCAGACCTTACCCCTACTCTGGGGTAGAGAGGCTGTTTTCAAATAGACCCCCGGCATCCTTCCCTCCAAGAACTTCCCACCTTGCTCAGCTCTTGGGGAGACTCGAACTCACAACCTCTTGGTTGAAAGTGGGGGTTGCTTACCATCAGAGCAACCCCTCTTAAAGCTAACAAAACCAAGGAAGAAAACAAGTCATAGCTCAATAAAATGAACTAAATGACATCAGGTCTGAGGTCAAGAGTATAGTTGTAACTAGAGTCGTGAGATTGAATATTTCTCCTAAAATCTAACCCTGGAAACCAATCTAAGTGACTGATTGACTTGTGATCTATTCTCTGCACGATTGTGGCATAGTGGCATGTCCTTTTCTGCCCAAAGAAACTGGAATCATATTAGTAGCTTAGCAAACTGCTATAGATTTAAGCATGTTTTTTTGGTTGAGAAATGTTTTAGGCTTGCCCTTTACGAAATTTCTCTATTTTCCGCTTTCTTGTTTGCTTGATTTCGATTTTATTTTGGCTTAGTTGAGCTTTCGTCTCAGCAAGTGTCATATATTACAGTAATTTCGAGTTATGACCAGGAATATCAATATCTGATCGCTGTCGGAGTTTTTTTAGAGTCAAAATGTGACGATCCAAAGGGCCATCACCTGTTTCCTCATTCGTTCTATGCTTCCGAGGCCTTAAAAACCTCACTTTTACTTGCCTCGATTAGCGTGCGCAGTCTGGGCGCGTAGCCGGAAAGTTTTTATGTTGAAATATGTGAAATCTGTGAAAATTTTGAAGAATTTTGATGTTAATATGATTAAAATTGACTTTGGTCAACGTTTTTGGTACCCGGACCCGTGATGTTACGGTCCCGGAGGGTCCGTAGAAAAATATGGGACTCGGGCATGTGTCCGGAGTCGAAATCTGAGGTCTAGAACCCGAGTAAAAGAATTTTTCTGTTAAATTATTTTTCTGAAATTATTAAGGAAAATGGAAATGAATATTGATTAAAAGACTATGGTATCGGGTTCGTATTTTGGTTCCGACACCCGGTACTGGTCTTAAATATGTGTTAAGCGCTTCCTGTGAAGTTTGGTCGAAATCGGACGCCGTTTGACGTGTTTCGGATCTAATTATCTAAAGTTAGAAGTTTAAGAAGTTTGAAATGAAAATGATGACTTTGAGGCTTGATTCATTGATTTTGATGTTGTTTTGGCGATTTGATCGCTCGAGTAAGTTCGTGGGATGTTCTTGAGTTAGCGTGTGTGTTTGGTTAGGAGCCCCGAGGGCTCGGGAGTGTTTGCGGAGGTGTTCGGGTGGTTTTGGACTTAGAAAAATTGCAGAAAATCTGCAATTTTTTGCCCAGTGAATTCCTTCTTCGTGTACGCGGCCTTAGGCTCGCGTTCGCGTACCTTCCCCTGTTTCCTTCTCCGCGTTCGCGATAAAGTCCTCGCGTTCGCGAAGCTTCAGGCCACCCTTCTTCGCGTTCGCGTAAGCCAATTTTCGGGCACCCAATATTTTCTTTTCGCGTTCGCATCCCTCGTCCGCGAACGCGATGCTTGCCAACTTCTGTTCATCGGGAACGCGATCCTACTGTCGCAAAAGCATAGGGTAATTTCACCCAGCGATTTTTAAGTCATAAAAACAGAACCATTACGGGATTTATTCCCACTTTTCATAAACCTTGTCTTTCCCACAGCACATAGGCGTTTTTTAGAGCTAATATTCACCAAAGCTTCTTGGGTAAGTATTATCTAACTCGTCTTCTTCATTTCCTATCATCATTTATCAAATTCCTAGACCTAAATCATGAAATCAAAGTAGAAATTAAGGGTTTTGGGTAGAGTTAGGGTTTTGAGAATTTTGGGTGATTCAACCTCAATTTGGGGTCGAATCTTAAAACAAATTGCATATTTGAACTCGTGGGGTTATGGGTGATTGGGTTTTGGTCTGAGCCTCGTGTTTGGACCATGTGGGCCCGGTGTCGAATTTTGGTAATTTTGAAAGAATGCTAGGAAATTCATATCTAGGCTACGAGATGTTGCCATTGAGTTTTTATTGATACTATTGAATTGAATATGCCTAGATATCATTGTTTCATGGTCGAATTGTAGAGGAAAGGCGGTATTTGAGGATTGATTGTTATTCTTTAGGCCGAGGTAAGTGTTTGATCTAACTTTGGCTTGAGGGAATAGGATTAGAGTGTTATTAATTGCTAATTGCTAAATGATCGAGTACGGTGTATAGGCGAGGTGACAAGCATCTATACACCGGTGTCTAGCATGAATGTGGGTCCTTGTTTGTACTTATTCTGATATTTTGGGACTCTTCCATGCTAATTGATGAATTCTACATAATGTGAAGAGTATGAGGATTAGCTATGAATTGTGAATTCTTTGGAGTGTTGGCTCGAACGATAAAAATACTATTGAGTAAGAAATGAAAAAAATTGAAAGAGATATGAATAATCTCTTGCCGGGATGGTTTGAGCATGTTGATTATCTCCCTTGCCGGGATGTGAAAGTTGTTATTGTTGCTCCCTTGCCGGAATTTAGTTGTTTAATTGAGTTTTTCCCTTGCCGGGACTTTTCTTATTATTTGTTTGTTCCCTTGCCCATTTGGTTGTGATTGCTATTTGGGTGAGGAAGGGTGATAATGCACGAAGGGTCATTCCGTGTCATGTTTGATTATATTTGCACGAAGGATCATTCCGTGCCATGTTTGATTATATTTGCACGAAGGGTCATTCTGTGCCATGTTTTGATTGTATTTGCACGAAGGGTCATTCTGTACCGTGTTTTGATTATATTTGCACGAAGGATCATTGTCACACCTCCTTTTTTACATAACCTACCCTGGAGGGTAAATGTATAAAGGGAGTTTTTCCATTTAAAGTGACATTATTCGAATTGGGATTATTTATTTATTTTTAGAGTCGCCACTTGGTATAGGATTGGCTTTTTGGTGTCCCAAGTCACCGGTTTAATTTAATCCCAAATCGAGGAAAATTATCGACTTTCCAATTGGAGTATGCGAACCAGAAATTCTGTGTAAGAAATTCTGTTGACCCGAGGGAAGGTGTTAGGCACCCTCGGATCCCGTGATTCTAGCACGGTCGCTTAAATTATTATAAATGGCTAAAATCTAATTTTTTACATGCTCCAACCTATAGTGCAATTTTAAATATTATTTACCGCTTTTAATTGATTTTTACGAAAGTGAACGTCGTTTAAAAGCGTGTCTTTAGATCACGTCGCATGAAATGCACCCGGATCCTCGACACATTCTTATTCAACGTTTTAGGATTTGGATTTGGGTCGCATGAAATGCACACCCGAATTTAGGAATGTATATTTATTAAAATTGCATCTAAAAGACTTACGTGTTGTTATCTTTTGGGAAGGCCGTTAAATTTGCTAAACGGCATGTCCCGAATTTTTAAGTATTTTTAATTAAGTAATTAATGAGGGCCCCGCAATTTGTATTTAATTTGGCGAGGCTCGTCTCATTTTATTATTAAAAGGCCAATCCTTAAGCAAACTAAAATTTTCTATTTTTTATTTGTCTCTAAAAGGCCAATTAATTCATAAATATAAATTCAAGCCTCGAATTCAAGTCCGAATTCAAACAAAAGGGAGGACCCTTCTAGCTTGAACTCGCTACCTAATTTGAAACCCAAATTTGTATGTGTAAATTAATCCCCTATTCCTAAAGTGAACTATATTTACTATTTTTTGTTTGTTCCTATAAAATGAGAAAAGGTCCTAATTAATCATTGTTTAAAAACATCTTGAATTTTCGACCATAAACAAGATCGGGCCTTGAACATGGCCAATTTAAAGAAATCCTCATACACACATGCATAAAGGCAAATCCGAACAAGTTTGGCACAGGTCCAAACGAACAAATGATTATGATAGGACCTGGGCCTTCAATTCGATTCACTAGGCCCAAAAGAGTCGGAGAGGTTTGGTCGTTGAACCAGATGAATTAGACCAAACGCCTACCGAGATTAATTCAAAACGGGCTGAATGTCTTCAACAATGGTAACATGAAAACAATATGCAACTACTTAAATGGCCCAAACGTTGATCGATTGAATTTTAAATTTCATGCTCCAGTTATTTTACCTAATTACTACAAGTGAATTCCTAATTATTCCTAAAGGTGGACATCAACCAGGACTCATGGATTAAATTCAGTAGTAGAGGCAGCTCAATTGTAATTTTTATAATTATTGAAAATAAACAGATCGAGTCTAGAAATTAACATTAAGGACTAATATTAATATTTAGAAGCTAACATTATATTATTCAGCATACTGTGCAAACTAAAGTCATTTACTCAAACGATTCACGATTTCAAATTGGACATATTGACATAACGTACTAAAATATAAAAAAAACTATCTGAACCTGTTTCTCTATAACTATTAAAACGGATTAGGCTACAATACGTCACCCTACACTATACTAGTAAAACAACTGAGCCAAATTAAAATTGCCAGCTACGAGATTCATAAGCTCATAAGAAAAAGCGCAGCAGTCCACAAATTTAAACAGTTCAAAGTTAATACACAGTTTGATTACAATAAGCAGACTATCAAATCACAAAATTCTATCTATACGTGACAGAATTATAAACATTTCAAATATGCTGCAAAGAGGCAGCCTTAATTTCATTTCATGATCAAAGTGTGAAGCAACATCAGAGACTCAAGGTGTGTACCTGGAGATCACAATACAACAGGGAGAAGCAGAAGTTAGCACAGCAGCACATGCAACAGCGATTGAGAATTTCCAATAGCAAAAATACAGCAATTTTAACCCAGAAACGGATCAGTGATCCAGGTATCAAACAAAATTGAGAGATTGACCACGACAGCACCAGAACAAACCAAGTGGACTCGAAAGTGCACCCAGAAACACTCAGCGAACACCAAACTCAACCAAAACCAGTTTAATTAAACCCAAAACTGCTCAAAACCAAACCAATATGCTTCAGAAGCTTCAGTAACCAAAAGAGAAGGAAATCGAGCAAAACTAAACCAGAAAACCGATGTAACAGTGCCTAATTTTTTATTTTCTATTGTATTTTTATTTGTTTTTGGATTTTTAGTAGAGATCTAAGATTTAGAAGAAAATTTGAATTATCTACTGATTTGAAACTCCAAAGTAAGCTCAAATATGTAGAGAGTGCTTTTGGGGAGATTTTTTGGGGTTTCTAAACTTCTGGGAATTTTCAAGGGATCCAAAACTTTTTGGGAATTTTTTTCAGAGATCAAAACCTTGTTAAACAAGGCATGTTGATGCCTTTTTATAAGCAAAATTAGGGTGCAACTTCACATTTTTATTTTCTCTTTTAGTCCTTCATTATTTTCAGTTTAGTCCCTTTATTTTTAACTTGTTATCCAAGTAAGGTTTTAAACTTCCTAAAATGTACACTTAAGTCCTATTTTGGAATGTCCTATAAGGTTTTATCATATTCCTATTCCTTTTAAATCCCTAAACTACCCTTGCTTGATTTTTAAAATTACCAATTCTAGTAAAACTACCTTTCTCCTATGCCTAAACTACCCTTAAAACCCCCTGAAATCACTGACCCAACCCCTTACCCTACTTAATTATAAGCTATACCAAACAAACCTAATATCTGAATTAATGAATCCACATAAAACTAATCTGGACTTCAAAATCAAAACAAAACAAATAAGATCAAAACAAACAGAAATTAAACTAAATTCTATTTTTCTTTTATAACTAACACAGGCATGTAACAAAATCTAATATGTCAATCAAATTTTAATAAAACAAATTAAAATCTAAATGAACAAACAGCAATAAATAATAAAAAAACTAATTAAACTAACAGTTAATTAATAAAATGAAGATTCAACTCAGAATTAACAAATGAACAAACAATGGAAATTAACACTAAGAACTAACTAAACATTTAACACCCAAAAATAGATTAATATTTAAACTAAACTATCAATTATTAAAACCAATTTTGTTTATTTAGTAGAAGAAAACAGAAGAGAATTACATAAAAAAGAAAAAGAAAACTCATTGTTATTGGTCCAGTTTTTTTGATTTGAAATCTGGATATTTTTTGTGGTATTTGATCGCCATGGATGCTTGATTTAGCATGCAGGAGGCGAGGAAGTCATATAGTATGACTTTGGAGTCGAATGGATGGACTTGTATCTTGACCGGAAATTTTGATTTGATTTTTGAATTGTTTGAGTGATCTTTGAAAACCCATGATGGCAGATTTGGAATGGAGGGATGGAGGAGACTCAGGGGTATATTTTTGGTAAAGTTTGGAAGTGGCGCCGCCGTGCACGGTAGTGAAGGCGCCTAGGGTTTGTAATATTTGGAGTGTTTGACGGGAATTTTGAGAAAATTAGTGGTGGATCTAGAATGGGGAGGCGAAGGAGAAGATGTGGTGAAATTTTGGGAGTGATTGGAGGTTGGCCGCTGGCGGCGGCGATTTTCGGCCGGCGTCGATAAGGCGGAGTGCAGTGGTGTTATGCCCGGTGATACAGTGGAGATTTACGAGGAAGATGTTAGGGATATAATAGATATGCCCTAGATCCAATATCATATTTTATGATTTGAACATATTTTTGTGAACGTCATTTGATATAAATATATATGGCATTTGATAATCTTTTATCATTATTATTAATTGTTTGATTAATTTGACAAGGTCCTTAATTAAATTTTGGGATTTGTCATCGTGATAGAGATCATGATAATGAGAGCAAAGTCTCTTACAATTTAATCTGAATTTGTTCTTGATTGTAGGATTATTAATCTGGACATTAGTAATCCGGTTAGATCAATATTTATGTGATCGTCTTTATGGGATAAAGATTAGTTTATCTCATTAACTAAATCACATGGATAGATGATGCAT
>MU688195.1:5908-63502 GCA_026770625.1 Nicotiana glauca | reverse complement strand
ATTGGAAATTAAGGTCGAAATATTGATATTTGGCAATGATTTACAAAACTTGTAATATTTGATAATTATGATTTAAGCGGCTAATGGAAATGAAGTGGAATTGATAATAGAATACTTACTAAGTATTTTTAATGAAGTCCATCCCTTATTTAATTATAGTTGGGTTGGGTAGTATGCATGCAACCTGCCATGCTTGCTCAGTCGGGTTTACTCGGTTGAGCGCCGGTCGCGCTCCTCGGATTTTGGGGCGTGACACTTACCTTATCGTTGATGATGAAAAATCCCATTTGAAGCTCTCCAAAATCTCCCACACCAAATGAAAAATAGGGGCAAATGACCAAACCCTCTAGTTTTAAAAGAACCACTGCCTCCAGCACTTTTCGCACCTACGGTCCTTTGACCGTTTATGCGGTTCTGCAGGTTTGGGCCAACCTTCCGCTACTATGGCCCCATGACTGCATCTGTGGTCTCTTCACTCTTGACCCCAAAACTGCATCTACACCCTCCTAGCCACTTTTGCGGCTCCGCAACTGTGGCCAATCCCTCGCAGTTGCGGTTATACCAGATACTAGCAACTTCAGCCTTTCCAAAATTCCATTTTCGATTCGTTAACCACCCGGAATCCACCCGAGGCCCTCGGGGCCCAACCTATCATACCAGCCAGTCCCAAAACACATTATGGACTTGCTCGAGGCCTCAAATCATATCAAACAATGCTAAAACCACGAATCGACCTCNATTGTTGCTTCCTTCTATTGTTCAATACTTGTGTATGGCTTGAGGTTACTCAGGGTAAGGTTTGTTATACATACCAGTACAATTCAAATGTACTGACGTCCCTTTTGCCGGGGGCGCTACATTCGTGTTATGACTGTAGGTGGAGCTATAGCAGGCACTTCAGTCCACCGGCAGTAGCACCTCCTCTACTTTCCATCCGCTATATTGGTGAGCCCCTTTCCCCTCGGGGCCTTGCGTGGCTTATGCCGTTGTTCTTCCCGGAGTTTTATTTCTGTATTTATATAAGGTATAGCCGGAGCCTTGTTGCCGGCATTTCTGTATTATTCTTCAGTTATACTTAGAGGCTCCGTAGACAGGTTGTGGGTTGTCTTGGGTATTGGAAATTAAGGTCGAAATATTGATATTTGGCAATGATTTACAAAACTTGTAATATTTGATAATTATGATTTAAGCGGCTAATGGAAATGAAGTGGAATTGATAATAGAATACTTACTAAGTATTTTTAATGAAGTCCATCCCTTATTTAATTATAGTTGGGTTGGGTAGTATGCATGCAACCTGCCATGCTTGCTCAGTCGGGTTTACTCGGTTGAGCGCCGGTCGCGCTCCTCGGATTTTGGGGCGTGACACTTACCTTATCGTTGATGATGAAAAATCCCATTTGAAGCTCTCCAAAATCTCCCACACCAAATGAAAAATAGGGGCAAATGACCAAACCCTCTAGTTTTAAAAGAACCACTGCCTCCAGCACTTTTCGCACCTACGGTCCTTTGACCGTTTATGCGGTTCTGCAGGTTTGGGCCAACCTTCCGCTACTATGGCCCCATGACTGCATCTGTGGTCTCTTCACTCTTGACCCCAAAACTGCATCTACACCCTCCTAGCCACTTTTGCGGCTCCGCAACTGTGGCCAATCCCTCGCAGTTGCGGTTATACCAGATACTAGCAACTTCAGCCTTTCCAAAATTCCATTTTCGATTCGTTAACCACCCGGAATCCACCCGAGGCCCTCGGGGCCCAACCTATCATACCAGCCAGTCCCAAAACACATTATGGACTTGCTCGAGGCCTCAAATCATATCAAACAATGCTAAAACCACGAATCGACCTCCAATCCAAGCTTTATGAACTTTAGAATTTCAAACTTCTACTATCGATGTTTATAACCTACCAAATCACGTCCGATTGACTTAAAATTTTGCACACAAGTCATATTCGACATTACGAACCTACTCCAACTTCTGGAATCGGATTCCAACCCCGATATCAAAAATTCCACTTCCGGTCAAACTTCTCAAAAACCTTTAAATTTCTATCTTTAGCCAAACGACTCCAAAATGACCCACGGACCTCCGAATTCACTTTCGATCACGCTCTCAAATCCAGAATCACCATATGGAGCTACTCCCTAACACGGAATCCCAAACGGACATCGATAACACTGAAATGCACTTCAACCCAAACGTATAGAATTTCTTCCTGTTTACCGTGAAAATGGTAACAATAATTAAATTTGTAAATGGGATTCTAAAAGTATGTGATATATTCCCAAGCTCATTTGAAAGGTGATTAGTGCTAAATGTGGAGTAAAAACAGTAAAGATCGAGCTAGCCAAAAATGATAATTGAACCAGCAAGGGATGTTGCCTTGCTTAGGACAAGCCAGTAGATACCCCGGGGCCAGTCCTCGAGCCTACCTCGAGCCTATCAAAGATAACCATATCTAGGGTAATCAGGAAAGGGATAACAGTTAAGTATATGTGTACAAGGCTTTATACCATCGACGAAGAACAAATGAATAATAATAAGATGCTAGGGCGACCTTGGGGTCGAAGAACACAGTTAACTTTAGAAGAAAGAGAAAGAGAGAGATATTATTGCTTATTAGAGAAGTGGATAACTATTAGTCCTTTACAAGTTAGGGTGAGTCCCCCTTATATAGGCGAAGGGACTCAATAATATATGCTTATATTATTTGCAAGAGTAGAAAGATGGGACGACATATCGCTCGTCATCTCAGTAGGTTACAGATAAATCGGCCCTGTCAGCATGACTATGTGCTCCGGAGTCATCTTTTCTTACCCTAACCCGGGGCCCTACTTCCTTTGATTCAGACCTCGATGTTCCCGGAGATCGAGGACTCCATCATAGCCTTCTATCCTCGGGGTCTCGAGGGAGGCTTCTTGATAACGAAAATCAAGTCTTCTAATTTTTACCGCGTACAGATAGTCTTCACATTTCCCATGATGAAGTGATGGGAAATTATTCTGACACTCGACTCCTCGATCTCCTTTTGGCGACGCTATAATGACGATTCAAATCGGCGCAAGCTCTTTCATAGCTGATGGCGTGTCTCATAGGTCTTTACTCGATGTCCTGTCGCTTCTGCTCCTCGAGGCAAAAGTACTACCATTGATTCATTTTTTCAAGGACATAGTAATTACACCTGTCGGTCAGTCTTTCAGGGCAACAATAATCGTGTCATTCTCTCTCTATAAATGAAGGCTTTTTGTGGTATTGCATATTTTTATCTCAACACTTTTGTTGATACGTTTTGCTTCTTCCTTCCCATCATCTTTTTTTTTTCTTTGAGTATCATGGTGCTAACCTTCTATCTTGAAGCTGTTTGGAGGGGATCTTCTAGGCCGCGTCGAAGCCTTCTATCGGGGTCTACTTTCGTCGAACGTAAACATGTACGTCGATCACTGCTGCAGCCGTCGGCTCGAGATTGCAATGGATGGAGAGTTGGTTCCACCTTTGCTTAGACGATTGTTCGGATTATGCACCGCTGCTCACTCTTCTATCTAGGCCTGGTGTGGCACTTCATTCCTAGGGCTCTTCTTACCCAAAGGATGAAGTGGCCCCGCCAGCTATTGAGATGGGGGCCCGCCGAATCTTCAAGCTTTGGCTCAGGCGGGCCATGACTCTTTTCTCTGCCTCCTCCGTATCCCCTTCTTTTCCTTCCCTACATCTTCCCCGACGGAGATCTCTTAGGGGATTGAGAAGGGAACCTATGGGAGGTGGAGGTCAAAGGATTCACCCTTAAGGATATGCGCTAGAGGGTGGGGCGCCCAGGTATACTGATACTGGAGATGAACTCTCGAGGGCAGGCCGGGCACCCAGGAACTCTAGCCATGCAGGTATCTGTCGTCCCTTTTGCATTTGGAAAGACTATGATTCCCAGGAACGCAACTATGAAGGCGAACCTACGATGAATTTGCCAAAGGTTCTTGTCCTATTTGTTGTTCAATCCTTTTTCATGCGTTTCAAACCAATAGAATGGACGAATCTGGAATACAAAAATTGAAAGGAACAAAATTCATTGTCCATATGATCCTTCTTCATTTGTTTTCTAATATTAAGAAGATCAAAGAATTTGTGCACTGATGGAGCCCACGAGAGTTTCAGCTGTTGTTTTCTCAAATCCCGGCCAAAATAAGTGTATCGAGCTATTTCTTCCAGTGTAGGGGTGAGCTCAAAATCTGAGAAACGAAAGACATTGTGCACAAGGTCCCAAAAGGTTACCAAAGCTTGGACCAAATCTTCCCGCGGTTTGATTTCTAATATATTAGTAAGAGCACCCAACAGTTCTTTCATCCATTTTTGACCATCTTTATCCAAATCATACCACCACATGCGCAACTGGAACTGAGCCTGCTCTATGACTAGTAATTTCAGGTCCTGGACAATGTTCTTCTTGGTACACGTGAATGGTTAGAGTTAGGGTTGACTTAGATAGATTTTGAAGAAACAGTTTTTGACTCCCAAAGGAATGAGCAGAAGAAAATGACCATTTCCCCTTCTACACAAAAGTGGTTTCTTTCGTAAGTGTGGCCTCTTCGCAATTTCAAGTAAATTTTGAGGTCGGGGGAAGACACTTAGAAAATGACCCCCTTACCGACAGTCTTATTCGTTCTCTATGAAAATAGCCCTTTGACAACTGAAAATATTCTAAGGCTATCTCAGTGAGAGCGGTGCCGAAGCTGGGTCAGCTTATTCTTGACTAAAGACCTACCTACAACTTCACTTTAATTGGTTAATTTTGCAAAAAGAAGGCTGAACCCTATGTAGGTTGCCTATGTATCCCACATCCGGTGAAAATCACACATTCATAGTTCGGGCAGCTTTGACATAAGTTTTAAAAGAAAACACGAGTGACTCGCTTTGAAAAGACTTTTTTTTCTTGTTTTTCCTTTTTTCTTCTTTTTCAAATCCCACTTTTAAAAAAACTAATCGGCAGAGTTTCGGGATGTTTTCAAATACCAGGTTTATTTCCTTTCTACGCCACTCTTGGTTTTCTCCCTGTTTGTCTTTCCTAGTCGGTCAGCATGCAGGCTGAAATAAATAAATATTCATATGGCACGTAAGATTCATTAGGATGGTCTGTTATTTTGGGTACACCTGTCCTAGACGGACCCAACCCCTATGTTGAGTCCCCTAAGTCCAATACATGTGATGCAAACAAATATTCCTACTAGGGATCCGGCATGAAGTTTTGTCCTTCTAGGTTTAAACCTGGGGTTGTGTTCTAGACTGGGTTTACCCGAGTAGACAACTCGAGCCAAGGTGGGGGCAACGTACCGGGAGCACTAAAGTCTGCCCGGCCTTGTTGCTGACCCATGCCTCTTTCTAACTAGTATGACTTCTAACAAAAAGTGGGCCACGTGAACGTGTGCACCAAACTTTAGAAGACTCAGAAGGATGGTGTAAGAAAGCATTTTAATAACATTCAAACAATATTGAAACGACAAATAAACGGCAATTACCACATTGGGTTCACAAAATACAATAATATCAAAAATAAATAAAGCCAAGCAAAATTATATTAACAAGCTCAAATTCTTGAACCCTGAACCAGAAGTTACGGGTTCTTGTCCCCACCAGAGTCGTCAGAGCTGTCACACCTCCTTTTTACTACCTCTGAGTAGGGGTATAAGGGAGTTTTTCCAATTTAAGTGACTATCAAAACGAGATTGTTATTTAAGATCAGAGTTGCCACTTGAGATATTTTATAGTGTCCCAAGTCACTGGTTTAAAATCCCAAATCGAGAAAATATTGACTCTGGTTTAATGTCAGTGAAACACAAAAATCCGGGTGAGGGATTCTATTAACCCGAGAGAGGTGTTAGGCATTCCCGGGTTCCATGGTTCTAGCACGGTCGCTTTGATCATACTTGGCTTAACCTATGTGTATTTTCATTTTTTAATTAAGAAATTAACTTAAAACAAGTCACGCGTACGTTTACCCGTTTGTTTGGCGCATCAAAAATCATATCACGCGAACGTGTCCATAATTAATAATGTTTATTATTATTAAGAAAGTTTGGCCGAAGTTGTGAAAACACATACTCCGATTTGGTTTTTAGAATCGTAATTATGTCACGCGAACGTGTACACAATCACAATTTTATATTAAATGCGCCTAAAGGGTTTTCTACGAATATTCATTTTAAAAAAATCTAAGTTGTAATATTTATGAGGGCCATGAATGATTTAATTAAGATGGCATGCCTCAATCTGTTTTTACTTGAAGGGAATCACATTTGATTGCAACAACTAAAGATGTTCGAGATTTGTTCATCTCCTACATTAGAGATTACTGTGAAGATTTCCAATTGTACCTCAAAGGGGATTATGATTTAACATCTATGCAAAGGGATACACAAGGCTTATTTAACAATATTTTATAAAGAGAAAGAAAACATTAGTGAAAAGCATTCATTGCTAGCTAGGCACTATTTACTTAGTGAATGTAGACATTTACCACCTAGCATTTGCAGTCTCAAACAGAGGAATCGCCTGACCAATTTTTGAAGCACATGGATCACTAGTACAGAACCACGCCTTTACATTTACCATAGCACAAGAGCATGCCTTTTAACTTCAAATCTTAGGAAGACCTTAATTAGATACCATAGTTCACACATACATATAATTGTCATTACTTTTTCAGCCTAAATCCATGCTTACATGTATGATAAACAATAATTTTAACTTCAGCTAGTAATTCTATACATCAGTACTCATGGCTTTAATCACATATATGGTAAATAACTGTGAATGCATTGACTATTGAAAGTATTAATGACTCATCACCAACATAACTTAAACAAAATGACCAGATTCCATTCTTTAGACTAACAAAACATCAGGATAACTGAAGCTTCAAAACAGATCCCCAAAGTGAAACTAAGATGCACAAATACCCTCCCAGCACATTATAATACATTCCATACTTAAAGAAAAAACCAAGTAATCAAGTTACACTTCAAAGGAGTTTATAGCATGAATTCATACATGGACAAGGTATCTATTATATACATTTTAAAGCTAACTTCTAATATGCTAAAGGAAAGTAGGGAAGGAAAGAAAATAAAATAAGATAGTTGAACTCATGAAAGTGACAGCATCAAATGGATCCAAAACTTCATGTACATGATTCAAATGACCACAGGGGTTCAGCCTTACATACCTTTATAGCAAAAAAAATAAACAAAATCCTTGAAAGTAAGCCTAGAGCAACACCCAAATGACAAGCAACAGCAGAGATCAGCAGTGAAAAATCACAGTTCAAAACAGCTTCAACCCAGCAATTTCAACTTAGAGTTCTTGAAAATTCCCATAAAATATCACATCCAAACCTTGTTTTTTAGATAAAAAGGTCACCAACTCTATTCTAAGAGTTTTCTGCCGTTTCTATATTTTTCTATCTACCCTAGAATCTAGGGAAATGAAGCTTTATAGAGGGGTGTTAGGGCATTAGAGATTAGTTTTTTTAATTTCTTTTAAGCCCACCCCCCCCCTACTTTACCCCCTAAGTCCCTTAATGAAGCGAATCTGAACCCCTTATTTCCATGCATGCAAGCCTTCCAGATTTCTAGAAACTTCTTCCCTAACTAAAAAGATTCCCCATACCAAATTCCCATAGTACCCCTACCTGGCCTAGTGTTTGTTTCCCCAAAATGAGTCAATCATGAGTCAAATTGACCCCAGATTCAAACCATATGAATGGTCCTCTTTTAACCCGGTCAGAGATGACCACGCAACCAATGTAGAAGCCCAAACCAAAAATAAGCATCAAACTCAATTACAACCTAGGCTAAACTGGACACTTAATCGAAAGAAAAGGAAGAAGAATAAAAGAAAAGGACCAATGATAGAAAATAAGAAATCTGATCCATAAATGAACCAACCAAACAAAACTACTTTAACAATTGAACATTAACTCAACACCATTGACTAAACCGAATAAAACTGACCAAAACAGAAAAATCAAACAAAACGGTGAAGAAGAAAACAATATTAACCCTATCATGCAATTATCCAAAATAAATTATTTTAAAAATTTAGGTCAACCAAAAAACAAATGGACCAACTGAGAGACAGAAATAGACACGCAAGAAAAGGAAAAGATATATACTATTTTTTTGGCCGGAAACATTTGAGCGAATTGACGAACGGTATCATTTGATGAAGTTTTGCCAGTCTTTGGTCTTGCATGGAGTTCGATGGGCTTTTAAATGAACTGAAATTGATGCTTATCGATTGTTCCTATGGACAACAATCGATTGGCATGAGTTCCGACTCATTATCAACTTTGAAATTTATTTTTTAATTCGAAAGGCGGACGAATCAGGGTTCTGAAATTTCTAGATTAGATTCAAAATTGGGGCAAATGGATGGGGATTTTGGGGACAACTGTGACGAATTAAGGACCAGGGCTAGGTGGTAGTTGTATGGTATGAAATTGGGGTTGATTAGGGTTATGTCGCCAGCAGTGGGGTTTGGGGTTTTGAGGGCGGCGGGTCCAGGCTAGGGTTTAGGTGGAGTTGAACTAATGGACTTCAAAATGGGGGGATCTAGTTTTAGGACAGTTAAATATTTATTGACGGGTAGTTCACATCCGTTCGATTAGATGGAATCAACGGATAGGATTTAACAAGCCTATAAACGACGTCGTTTGGTATGGGATAGGGCTGGACCAGATATTTGGGTATTGGGCTCGGATTTTGCGGCGGGTTTAGGGCAGATTTGTTTGGGCTATTGTCCAATAAAATTAAAATAAGACCCTTTTTGATTAACCCTTTTTTATTCAATTCTTTTATTTCCCTTTTTTTGTTTTTCTTTTTTTTTTTAATTAAAAACCTAAATTAAAATCCTAGATTAATCTAGATTGTAAAACTAACCAATTTTCTAAAAATTATAAAAATTCCTTGATCCTAAATTAAAAGAGAAAGACTACTATTCTGAAATTAAAGCTAGAAATGCAAACATGAACCATTTTATGATTTTCATTTTTTTAATAAAAAATAATTAACTAATTAACCTTAAAATGTAACAAACACAACCTAAATGTAATGCATGGTATTTTTGTCATTTTTCATAATTTTTAGCGGAAATTAAACGTGCACAAAATGCAAACAATTAATCAAATATTTCAAAAATGCTATAAAAATGGAAAAGAATTGGACGAAATCTATTTTCTTGGATTTTATAGGATAAATTCATTTAGGACAAAAATCACATGCTCACAACCCAAACATATGGGAGGAACAAGCAAATAAGCCACTTCCAAGAAGCCTATCATTGAAACTGGCCCGGATGATCTTTGGAGAAAGGTGCAAGCAAGAGAGTATTCTGTGGTTGATCATCTAAACAAAACCCCTGCTCAGATATCCATTCTATCACTACTACAGAATTCTAAGGCGTATAGGAATGCATTGATGAAAGTATTGAACGAAGCTTATGTACCCAACAACATCACTAGTAGAGAAATGGCCAATATGGTGGAACAAGTGTTGGAAAGCCACAAGATCACTTTTCACGAAGATGAGCTCCCACCAGAAGGACTGAGTCACAACAGGGAACTACACATCACAATGCAGTTTGAGGATAAATTCATCGCCAGAGTCCTGATAGATGGGGGTTCGAGTATCAATATTTTTCCATTGACTACTTTGAAGAGGTTGGGTAAAGATTTTTATAAAGTACAAGCAAAAACTATGAACGTGAAAGCATTTGATGGGTCCCAAAGGGCCAAAATTGGGGAGATCAACCTATATTTGCAGATGGGCTTGACTTGGTTTGACATTGAATTTCAAGTATTGGACATATCTGCCACATACAATATGTTGTTGGGACGACCTTGGATATATGATGCTGGGAACGTAGCCTCCACTCTACATCAGGCAGCAAAGTTTGAATGGATCATCAGGAAGTTTTCATCCACGGAGATGGGAGTAATCCCAATTATACCAATCAAACTGTTTTGGTTGTCGAGAATAAAAGGAAGTTGGGTGGAGAAACGTACCATTGCATCGAGCGCATCAATGAAATTGAGAATAAAAGTGGTGGAGTAATAAGATTGAAAGCATATTTTCATGGACATGGTATGAACCCGGCAAGGGTCTCGACAAGAATCTCCAAGGGATCACCAAACCGATATAGCTAATGCGTCACGACACAACTTTGGGGCTTGGGTATGAATACACCTAGAACGAGTATCAGAATTGGTCGCCACCATGGCGTGATCCTTATTACCCACTTGAACAACCAATACGACATCTGCACCAGATATTTCAACTCACTGAGGTGATATGGGGATTTGACAAAGATGATGCTTTAGTTGGCCTGAGGAATCTATTTCTGGATGATGAAGACATGTATTGCAGTGTAATAGTAGAGGAGGAGGAGGAGGAGGAAGACATAACAATTCAGACCATAGGAACAGGAGCTATTCTCAAGAACTTGACTGTTGTACCGTCCCGGGCCCGTCGAGTTCCTAGGTAGCCTGGAAATTAGTATGATCTATTTTTAAAAGCATTTTTAAGCATTTAAGACATTTTCTGTAATTCGGTTTGGACGTATTTTGTTTTGAAATAATTGCTCGAGTCACCGAGCCGTACTTGTTTTAATGTTTCAAGATTTATTTAATGCATTGATATTTTAGTATTCATTATTATCCTTTACATTTTCTCTCTAAAGCATTATTATTACTTATCCTGATGAACTGACGACTATGACATGTAATGAGAAAATACAACTTAAGGATAGTGATTCAGAGGAAATAAAAGAAGAAGATACAATACTGAGAAAATTGTCAGAGAAGTAGAAAATTTTGAGAACAAGCCTAAGTCCAATTTGGACGAAACTGAGATAGACAATTTGGGAGATTCCGAAACAGTCAAAGAAACTCGCTTAAGCACTCACCTGAAACCATCATAGAAAGAAGAGTACATCCGGTTCCTGAAAGAGTATGAAGATATTTTTGCATGGTCTTATGATGATATGACTGGTCTGAGCACATCTATAGTCGCTCATAAACGACCTACCAATCCGATGTGCCCGCCTATAAAGCAGAAGCTCAGAAAATTCAAGCTGGATATAAGCCTAAAAATCAAAGAGGAAGTCACCAAGCGGATCAAAGCTAAAGTTCTCATAGTGGTTGGACATCCTACCTGGTTTGCTAACATCATGCCAGTTTCAAAGAAAGATGGGAAGGTTAGAGTATGTGTCGAGTATCAGGATTTAAACAAAGCAAGTCCCAAAGATGATTGCTCGTTACCCAATATACACATACTGATCGACAACTGTGCCAAGCATGAACTCTAATCCTTTGTGGATCCCTTCGCGGGATATCATCATATCTGGATGGATGAAGAAGATGCCGAGAAAATAGCCTTTATCACACCGTGGGGGATGTATTGTTATAAAATGATCTCGTTCCTGAAGAATGCTGGAGCCACTTATATGAGAGCTATGACGAACATTTTCCATGACATGATTCACAAAAAAATAGAGGTGTAAGTGGATGATGTCATCATCAAATCCAGAAGAAGCACATATCATATAGCAGACTTGAGGAAATTCTTTAATCGACTTTGAAGGTACAATCTGAAACTAAATCTTGCAAAGTGTACCTTTGGATTCCCTGCTGAATTGCTAGGCTTCATCGTCAGTCACCGAGGGATTGAACTAGACCCATCAAAGGTCAAGGCTATCCAGGATTTGCCAATGCCAAAGAACAAGAAATATGTGATGAGCTTCTTGGGGAATCTCAATTACATCAACCGCTTCATAGCACAGTCGACCGTGATCTGCGAGCCAATTTTCAAAAGGTTGAAGAAGGATGCCGCAACGAATTGGAATGAAGACTTCCAGAAATATTTTGAAAAAATCAAGGAATATTTGTCCACACCACCAGTCTTGGTCCGACTAGAACCTGGGAGACTTTTGATACTCTATTTGTCCATACTAGATGGGTCTTTCAGTTGTGTCTTGGGACAACATGACGAGACGGGGAGGAAAGAGCAGGCCATATACTATCTGAGTAAGAAGTTCACACCCTATGAAGCACAAAATTCTTTGCTGGAATGCCCCTGCTGCTCCCTGACATGGATAGTTCGAAAATTGAAGCACTACTTTTCTGCCTACACTACAAATCTCATATCAAGGATGGATCCTCTAAAATACATTTTGCAGAAACCCATGCCTACAGGGAAACTAGCAGAGTGGCAGATACTGTTGAGTAAATTTGATATAGTCTATATAACTCGAAAGGTAGTCAAGGGACATGCATCAACAAATTATCGGCCACTGAAGATGTATTTTTCCAATGAAGAAGTATTGCTTGTATGAGAAGATATTACCGAAACTTACGACGGTTGGAAAATGTTATTCGATGTGGCCGAGAACTTCAAAGATTGGGTATTGGAGCCGTTTTGGTGTCAGAGATAGATCAGCATTACCTGGTATCCACAAAACTCAGGTTTCCATGCACCAATTACATGGTAGAAGACGAGTCTTGCATCTTGGGGCTCGATTTGGCCATTGACATGAATATCTAGGATTTTTTGGTAATTGGTAATTCAGACCTTCTGGTACATCAGGTTCTAGGAGAGTGGGCTACAAAGAATACCAAAATATACCCATATCTATATCATGTTCAAGAGTTGATGAAGAGTTTCAAATATAGAGCTCAAACATGTTCTGATAATCCAGAATAAGTTTGCAGATTCATTAGCCACTTTGTCCTCCATGATATAGCACCCAGACAAGAAAATTGAACTATGCTTGACCTAATTCTCATTAAATAGGGGATACATAGTCCTGTGGGTTTGGTCACATCTTAATAAAATCTCCATTTTTCCCATGGTCAGAAACTGGGGCAGAATTTTGTGGAGAACCCTCAAAATTCTTGAGCAAGTCCAGCCAACTTAGTATATACAGAACGGTCAAAGAATCACTTATTAAACTGGGGCAGAATTTTGAGGAGCACCCTCAAAATTCTAGTGCAACGAAGTCGCAATGTCTTTAAAGTGTCACAGTTATTGGCTCATCTAATTTACTCGATATCGTATAATACTATGTTTTTAAATAACTATATTTATAAAATGCATGCATTTTTTTCAAAAACTTTATTTCTATGACAGCTGGATGTTACCCAGGGTAACTCAAAACAAGAATCTCAAGACAGGAGTACAGGCAAGCAAAGACGAAGGCACGAACCAACATTCCCTGCAAAACTCACGATTTTTCTTTGGATGTAGGAACAACGAATATTCGCAAATACGTACATACATCAAAATCACTATCTTCATAATGACAAAGCTGCCAAACGCAATCATATCTCTAGCTAAGAAATACTCTTCTATCACTCATTACCTTTTCATTGCATAAGAATAAGTACTATATCTCATTCTACATGAGGATAATCATTGCCTCCTCAACTACATAAGACGAAGCACTGCCTTTCACTGCATGAGACTAGGCCATGTCTCTTCTTCTTGCATGAGACTAAGCATTGTCTTCTCTTCTTACATGAGGCTAAGCACTGGATCCCTAATTTCATAAGGCTAAGCACTGGATCCCTAATTTCATAAGGCTAAGCACTGCCTTTCCTTGCATGAGACTAAGCACTGTCTCCTCTTCACACAAGGCTAAACATTGCCTTCCATTACATGAGGCTAAGCCATGTCTCCTCTTCTTGCATTTGACTAAGCATAGACTCCTCTTTTTGCATGAGGCGAAGCACTGCCTCCTTAATTGCATAAGGCTAAGCACTGTCGTTTCTTGCATGAGACTAAGCATTGTGTCCTCTTTGCATAAGGCTAAGTATTGCCTTACATTGCATGAGACTAAGCCATGTCTCCTTTAAATGCATGAGACTAAGCATTGTCTCACATTTTGCATGAGGCTAAGCCCTGCCTCCTTAACTGCATAAGACTAAGCTATGCTTTTCCTTGCATAATACCAAATGCTATGCTACTTGAAATCTAGCACTATTTTGCATTCCCGGGGCTAAGCTCTATCCCAATCCTGTGAAAGACTAAGCTTTGTCTATTTTTTCTTCTTATATGACCCATCATCATGTCTTTATATCTCATGGGCTGAAACATTTCTACCTTGTCTAAGGGCGTCATAATCCGAAGGCATCTTCCTTATAGCCGGAAGACACCATGCCATGGCTTGAGGATCTCTCAATATTGCACATTATTATTCAAAGGCGTCATGGTTCAGAGGAACCATTCTCATAGCCCGAAAATATCATTTCATGGCCTACGAATCCCTTATCTCATGATTCATGGCCCGGGACGTCATGGTCTAAGGACATCATGCTCACTGTCCAAAGACAACCTCCATGGTCCAAAGAGAATTTGCATTATGCTTAAATTCTCGCAAAAATCCATATATATTTACGTGCATCATATTTTAAATTTTGCAGGTAATCCAGGAAGTAATCGCTTTTCAAGTGGGGGCAATCTTCGCTCCTATTTCCGTTCATAACATTCAAAACGTAACCGACCGTCATCAATTCTCGTTTCATATTCTATGACCATTCAATTATCTGCTCATCGATATAGCCATAACATTTTAAATTTATGTTCATGACTTCACATAAATTTATCCGATACTATCCTACCCAAAAAAAATCCTTTCCGAAATATACGGCCATTCCTACAACAACTTCGTCGATTTCGTTCGCCGTTGGATCCAAAACTACACATGGCCTGATTCCTGTAAAACCAGGGATATGTAGGCAACTCAAAAATCGGAGTTCGGCCTCTATTTTTAGAATCACCCCATTCGATCAAAATTGTTCATTATTTCTTTACCTGATAATTCTTTTATCATTTTCAGGTAAAGAGGTGTAGTTCTTGATACCCAATTTTTCCCTTATATATATATATATATATATATATATACACACACACCTAAAAAATAGTATATTTGCATCATCATCTTGTTTATGAACCTATACAAGCATTTATTATAATTTTCCATAATTTTTAAAGGCTTTAAATTAATTTCTTTCTGTATTTTTATTGTATAAATATCCAATTATTATCTTTCAAATTATTTTTATGATGATTTAATCATCCAAACTCATCATTTACATCAACATGTATGTTTTCAAATATTTTGCAGCATTTCTTATAATTATATTTGTATTTTTAGGCTAATTGCACATTTTTTGCAACGATAGCCTATATTCATGTATAATTACATTATTTGTGCCAAATAGCTTTTTATATTCTTACAATGTCAAGTTTTTATTTTCAATTATTTTACTGCACAAATAATATTTTTGTTATTTATTAATTACTTTTATAAATTGTTTATTGATAAAAATACTGGGTATTTAAATAATAGCCTAATTTTAACCTATTTTCGGACCTAAAACTACCAACCTTAGCCCAATTACCCCATACACTTGCGCAATTACCCAAGTCCAAAACAAATCCCCTTTATTTTATAACCCGACTGGTAACCTATTTACATGACCTGCCCACCTCCCTCCTATCATCTTGGCCGTTTATCTCAAGAGATCAACGACCCCTAACAAACTAACCCCTTTTAATTACCCCCTTTCACCCAAAATCCTAACCCATTTGCCCTTTCACCCACCGCCCTTGAGCTCTCTCAGACTCCCCTTCTCTTTATCAAACCCTAGCCACCATAACCCCTAATCCTCTCCGATTCCGGCTCAAACATGGAATCAATCCATGATGTACTTGTTGATATTCAATTTTTGCCTCATATATTTCAAATGCATATATACTTTCAAAATAGTGCATGAGCATCAACCAGTATTTTGTCATAATTTTCCTGTAATTTTAAAAGTATTTTAATTAATTTATTCTAGCATTTTGTAATATAAATAATTACTAATTGCATCACAAATGGTTTTATGATAATTTAATTGCTTAATTTTTATCATTTATATTTATACTAAGCTTTCATTATTTTATGAATAGCCATATGTACATGTTAGGGTTATAATTGCAATAGCTTTGTAATAATGGCCCCATGTGTGCATAAATACCTTATTTCACAAGAAAATAACCTTCTATATTTTTGTAACACTAAGAAATTATATTAAATTATTTTCATGCGCAAATAATATTTTTATCATTTATAAGTTATTTTATAAAATTGTTTTATTAAGTTAATTGGGTATTTAAATAATAACCCTTTTTTCTTAATCAATTTCGGACCCCAGCCCAATACCCTAATCTAACGCAAACCCAATAACCCAATTATTTTAACCCACCACAACCCCAGATTGAATCATGGCCGTTGATGTCGAGAGATCAACGGACCAGGACACTCTTTCCTTTTTTAATATACCAAACCCCCAAACCCTACCTAATTTTACACAAACAGCCACCCCTGAATCCCTATCTTCTCTCTTCTCTCTTAGATGCTCCCCTAACCCTAGCCGTCGTCACCGGAAAACCCTCCGTTCCATGGGATTGCTCTTTGATTTTAGGCCCCAATCGGCCTCTTACCTTCACTGATTGCTCGATTTTGATGTTATATCAAGGAATCTCGAAGAGATTCAACTCAGAGTCGACCTAAACTCTTCATCTCTTTGATGAACCTGCCTTGTGTTCATCGCTATGTTTGTGAGTATTATTATCTTTATGATTATGGTTTGAAACTCCGATTCTTGATTAGATTTTTCTCACCTTGTTCCATTCTTCAAAACCCTAATCTCTTTCTATTGGAGTCTGTTCAGTTCTTTGTAGATCTGATATGATTTTGAGGTTATCTGATATTTCTCTTCAAAAATCTTCTACTTTTCTTACTATTAACCGATCTTAATATTTCTCTAAAACTAGGGTTTCATTTCTTTGCGGTTCTATAAAACTTTTCTAAAGAAGTTTGATTGTTTGATTCTGTTACTTTTTGTTTGCTTGACTGTCTAAGTTCTAAACCCTAAGGTTTCTGATTATTTCATTAGTTGTTCTGGTATTTGCCTGTTATTTTTACCTCTATCAATTAAAAGAGATTGATTGATTTTGTTAAAGTTCAAATTATATTTTTCTGCCGAGATTGGTACTCCTCTGTGATTTTTTTAACCTATTTGTGACTCCTAATTGGTACTACTTACCCTAATTAGTTATTTAACCGGATATATGGGATTTGATTGCTTTAACTGACTCCCATATGATCTTTGATTGATTTTATTGCCATGTTTACACCCAAATCTGTGCTTTTAATTGATTTTTCCTTATTTAGGGGGTCTTTTCGCATTCTGCTGAGTTATTTGATTTAGTTTAGCCCCAAGTAACTGATTGATTTTATTCGCATACCTTATTTGTGAGCTCTAAATTATTCTTTGCCTTATTTGTTTCACCCTGCTAAGTGCTATATAATTCCCCCATTCTGACTTCTTTAAAACACACTAACACACATAGAAGGACACAGAAACACACACAAACTCTTGCTCTTATTCATACACACTCTCCATTGCAATTCTTCCCGTTACTTGTGTTTGTTGCACTGTCTAGCCAGCAGAAAGCCAAGGCTAGGCCCTTGGATACTATTTGCTTCACTTTCATGTTGCTATCTCTTAACTGGT
Organism: Nicotiana glauca; assembly: GCA_026770625.1. Taxonomy (NCBI): domain Eukaryota; kingdom Viridiplantae; phylum Streptophyta; class Magnoliopsida; order Solanales; family Solanaceae; genus Nicotiana; species Nicotiana glauca. Next base: position 45,897 of record MU688195.1, on the reverse strand, counting down.
ATGTCTTCACTTCTACTATCATTCAATATACTACATAATTAGACCTATGTTCTTCATGTTTACTGCTTTTAAAGATAATGTCTATCTCTATTATCATGTCGTATTCAATATGCTATGTTGTCAATCTGCTGTAAATATCAACATGCCTCTGTTTGCCCTTATGTTTCTGTTAACTAGCATATTTTAACTCTTGTGAATTTGTCTTGTCCAATATGTCAATATGGTTCATACATTTTAGCATGTTCCTTTTTTATCCAGGATACTTGTGTACTTGTTTCTCAAAACTAACATGCTTTCCTTCGTGTCCTGCTTTATGTGTTTACCTTAGCAAGTTCCAGATTAAAGATTCCTATGCTCTTAACCCCTGCTGCCTTTTTGTCTAAATGTCTGATTAGGACTCTGATCCCAGCATGCTATTCCCTGTTTAACACATGTCTATATGCTCATCTAGTGACAGCTAATGCACTAAGTCAATCCCAAACAATGTGGAACCTTGTTTGAATTGATTGTGGCTCTGTTCTATCTTCTGTTTGACTGCTGGAATACATGTTTGAACTCAATCTGCTGAATATTGCCTTGTTTGTAGTTTTAATCTTGTAACATGTTCCTACTCACTTTTAAAATCCAAGCTATTTTTTCCTAAAACTATCTCCTACTTCATATACTATTTTCAACTCTTACTCTTAGCTGTCTAGGGTCCTGCCACCCCCAGTGGGAGCACTTCTTAGGGTCCATCAGACTTCTCTAAACTCTAACACATTGGGGCTGGTTCTCCCATCCTTTGTGAATTTTGTTGAAAATCTAATTCCGGTGTGAGCATTGCCCGGGGTCCCTGCGGCCCTTGGGAACTTTGACACAATAGGGACCAGTTTTTTGTGTCATGGATGGGCCACCACTATACTCAAAGATGCTATATTTGAAGGCTTGGTTCTCAGGTTGATATTGCGCCTATGAAGGCTCCCTATAGTGTAATGGTTCTTTCATGGTGTAATTAATTCATATTGGTCCGTAATAGCAATCTTTGTAAAAATAGATATTGGGGTTATTAGTTGTCACACCCCAAAATCCAAGGAGCGCGATAGGCGCTCAACCGAGTAAACCCGACTGAGCAAGCCTGTTAGGTCTCATTCTACCCAAACTAATTCATGAATAAATAGGAGATGGAACCCATTAATCAACCTTAGTAAGTATTTCATTAACAACTTCCATTTTATTTTCATTAGCATCTTAAATCATGATTATCAAAATATTACAATTTTTCATAAATCTTTACCAAACATCAATATTTCTACTTTAATTCCAATACTCGTCACTACCCATAACCTGTCTACGAAGCCTCTAAATATAACTGATGAGTAATGTAATATGGAAATATCGTTAACAAGGCTCCAGCTATACCTCAAATACAAAGTACATGATAAACAGATGAAACAGGACCCCAAAACAAAGTGGGGCTTACCAAATCAGCTGAAAGGATGATGCGGCACTAGCTGCGACCAACACTGCCTGTTATAGAAACACCTACATCCATTTAAAGACGTAGCACCCCCGGCAAAAGGGACGTTAGTGCCATTAAATAGCACTAGCATGTATAACTAAACACCATCTAGTTAGAAAGAACTTTCATACAATAATAAGGAAATCAAAAGTACAACTCAAACACTTTAAATGATCACAACATTATCAAATAAAAGAAACATGCAATTTTCACATCATTTTCCCATAGCTTTTAGTTTGGGGCATTTCATACTGTTCAACAGTGTTCACAATACCACCGCTATAATAAGCGAAGTCCAATCTCGACCCGATCGGCTAGGTCGCCTCATTTGAGACATATAATTCAATCACAATCTCATTTTTCCGTGTTTCGGAATTCATTCACAATACCACAACTATCTTTAGCGAAGTCCGATCTTAGCCCGATCGGCTAGGCCGCCTTACCAAGGCATTGTTCCCTTCTCATTAATCAATTTGTTTCACATATATCATTTTATAGGCACTTGGGGCCACAAATTATCACATCATTCTTGGCACTAGGCTGCATTTTACATTGTTCCTAATTTCAATATTAGCTTTGCCATTTAGGAAAGTAGGTGCACACAAGAGCAATTTAAGTTGTAAGCATAGATAAGACTTCACGCAGATGGCACAACAATGCAACTTCAATCTAAATTTAAGGTCCAAGCATTTCAATACAGAATTCATATTTTTGCCCTTCTCAAGTTATCAAGATAGCACGTTGTTCATGTTGAGACACATCTTTCACGCATATAAGGTTACAACACTAATTCATGTAGAATAACAAACAATGCAATGATTCAACTTTAATCTTACCATATTCACACAAACACCGATGAAGCTCAATTGCTAAATGATGGGGTTTTAGCCATACATACCTCAATGGAGCTTTCCTTAAATCTCTACAATATACCAACACCTCTAACAATAACAATCTATAAGGAGATAGTGGAAATTGATTAATAATTAGGAACATTATCCATGGTTTTAGCTCACTTGATCGTTTTATCAAATACTAGTTGAGCATCTTGATTTCAAATCTCTTTCACAAGGTTTCCTTCATTCCTCAACCCAATCTCTGCTTATTTATGTTCAACAATCTTCCCACAAATCTAATTTGTACATGCATGTATACATAATGATATTACATCCAAGAATCATACCTCAATAATCCCATCTTATACCCAAAACTCAAAATTAAAGTCTAATATATAGAACCTTACCTCTTAGATGAAGAACTTGAGATTGAGTTCTTTGATTCTTGAAGATTGATGCAAGATTGGATGATTTGAATGTTGGGTTCCTCCTTCTCTCTCTAAAATGCTCTCACCTCTCGCTATAATGCTCATGAAATCACACCAAAATGAACCCCAAAGCCTATATATTAAAATGGGGTCGGGTCATGAAAATAGGAAGATTAACCCTCCGAATTAGGGTATGCGGTCGCATAATGGACCCCATAATGGGTATGCTGGCTGCAAACGAGTCACAAAACTCGGTGCCCAAAACTAGGCTATACTGGTCAAATTTGCGACATGATTTGCGATTGCAGATCGGTTATGCGGACCGCATAATGGTTTTTGGGATCACATATCTGACACAGGATCGCATTTTTCCAGCCTTTGGTAATTTGATCATAACTTTGTATAGGAATGTCCAACTGACGAACGGTTTGAAATGTTAGAAACTAGACTCAAAGATCTTTCATATTATAGGTTTTTCATCACATAAAACCTTGTAAATATTTAGATATGCTCGTTCCATATGAGGACTTGTGCAAAATCATTTGGGATCTTAGCCTATTATGAAGTTTTCCCATTTGACTTAGGCTTAGTCCTTTCCTTGGGCCCCAAATTACTAACCATAAGACTCGTACACTTATTTACCAAGTTAAATTGATGCCGACCATGTTAATAGCACACAAACTATTATAATAAGCCTACGTGGCACCACGAAATCCTAAATTACTTAGCGAAATTTTCCGGGCCTTACATTCTCCCCCCTTAGGATCATTCATCCTAGAATGAGGAGTCGAGTCCGCCCTAATGCTTAACATAGTATAGCCCTTTTCTCACCTACCTCAAGTCCCTAAATTTTGACTAACTCCTAAATTTTTCAGAAATTTCGGCAGATTCTCTTTTTTAACTAGGACTATCCACCTGCTAGAGAACCACCAAAACCATCCTAAAACCTCATCCACAACTTGATAAAGCACCACAACGTATATATTAATAACACGAACCTTACCATTACAAGCTCCTCATTATCATATTGATACCAGAACATTGACTGTACATTTTAAATCATAACACCTATAAGGTACCTTTAAAATCAAGACCACCTTCTATACAATCAAGAGAAAATACCATATATCCATAATACTCTCGGCCTTCAATGTGGCCTCTTATACTTATAGGATTTTCCATAACACATTTACGAGAACAACCCCAACCCCTAAACTTATCTAACAAGGATGATAGCTAGACACATCGCATAAGCTAACTATCCATCAACATTCACCTTCAATAATTTACACCAGGATGATACACAAATGATCTCCACCTACCTTCTTAGACATAGAAATATGAAAACACAAATACATGAGGAACAACTATGGGGAAACATCATACTCCTAGTGCGATCTAATGGAATGCGCTTACGTACCCTTTATCATTAATTCACATAACAACTATAGGGGAAAATTTTGAGAATAACCGTTTCACCCTCCTGAATTCTAAATCTATATGCGATTACCCAAACTAAACTCATGGTGACCTTCACGATTACTCTAAGATGTGTTATCATAAACTGGCCATAAAACTACCTATCGAATATATGTGATCACACGGGGATGATCCCCATTTGACATGTTTGGACCTTCAATACCTAATAAATTTAATGCAATGAGGAACAAAGAGTTCAAGATTGAGCTGGAGTTATCTAGGAATTCATTAATGCGCGAAGTAGAGTACTTTTAGAGGTTATATGCTAAGGGACATGAAAATTACTACTAACAATGCTGACATGGTTAATCAGTGTGACGGCATCAATTATTAGACAAATGAGGCATAGGGGTAAGTAGTACATTGACAATAGGAATTATTAAGGAGGAATATTCAAGTAAATGACCCAGTCATCTCCTGGAGTGTAGAAAAAATCCGGTTATCAAGAATGAGAATGCTCTAGCACCTTGAATGCGATATGGGTTTCAAAATACATGAAGTTGAATTACAGTCTTAAGGTTAACTAACACAAGTAATCTATGCCACATTCCCATGAGAATGAAAAGAGGTTGAACACTTATGGGATTATCATGTTTCAAACAGCTTAACCCTTCATGATAGTTGATCCTATATGAAAGAACTAAAGATACGACAACTTGTCTTTCAAATCAATATGCTCATGATATGTGCAAAAATCTAAAGGCATCTAATCTCAACCTTTCACAAGTGAAACCACATAGCTAGGACATCCTACTATAGGGGTGAAATCATGTATTGGTTAGAGGAGTTCCAATGGTTGACGTAATGCCCCAGGAACAAAGACAAATAAAACTCATATCCTCCTTAAAGAGGTGGAACACAAGGGGTAGCAAAATTTCCCGCACATGACAATGACGTTGTTAATGATCCTAGAAGCCGAGTGAGTAGAAGGCCATGTAACCCATCTAATCCGACCGATTTAATACTTCTTGAAAAGGGTACGTACTTTGGTTTGAAATCATGGGAATATAAGCTTGAACTTAGGGTAAATCATTACTTTTGTAAGCCATAAGACAAGCCCACGTAGCCCTAGAAAATCGATAACAATGGCGAGAAAGTACTCAAAACCATTACGAGTTGGTATAAAATAAGGCCTCAAAGTGCCTACATAGGTAAGTTTGAAAGAATGAGACGTCTTGATGCATTTATCGGGGAAAAGTAACAGTAACCTAGGTTATCTAGTCTTAGGGACAAGCAGAGCAGGTAAATGGTTGTTAGAAGAACATTTACAAGGAATACCAGCAATATTTATTTATTCTAACAAAAGGAATATGTCCCCATCCTTAATGTTATAAGACTTCCTCTTTGATACCATCAAACATAAACGAATTTCACAATGAGAGTTATCAGTTGAAATAGATAGTAGGGTAGCAAAACTAATGAGCACCATTTGGAACCAACATGCTTAAACTAAGTTGAAGACATTAAAAGTCTATAGTAAAAGGGAATTTACCCACTTTCAGTGTCCTTTTAGAAAAGGGGGCTTGTAGAGTACATAAAAAATAAGGTCAATTTAATCGAATCGTATAGTTGGATAACTAGTCAAGACATTGAGATAATATCGCATTGAAGATTACGGGTAAACAGCACATGATTCAAGACAAATGATAAGAAAGTGCGAGAGCCTTATGGAAGTAACCTTTACATTGTAACATGTAACCACTAGGAATTGTGGTAATATAAAGCGATTACGAGACGCTACATTTTTTAAAGAAGATCTCTCTATGTAGTCATGTGGTGTATAGCTCTAGAATTCAAAAAAATCCAATTTTGTTTAGCAACTCAACTTCACAATGAAGTACGATACCACACTTCTACACAACCAACTATTAGCAGCCAAATTGGGAGACGCTACAAGACTTGATTGAGAGAAAAGTTTTGGAATATGAATATGTTACTAGGCATACTGCTCCTTGTTCAACCCAAAACCAAAGGTGAGAGTTAGACTGATAAGCATATCGTTAGACTAGCACATGTGGAGATAATCCATTATCGAAAGGATTCAATCTCAGCAATTGCGGCATGCTATAAACCCTTAATGAACTTGAAGTGAGGTGGGAACCCAATGAGATAGTATAAAATAATTATGGAAGGTTTGCAGATGTTCACAATGAGTTCTCCATAGATTTTGACTTGAGAAATACCTAGATACTAATGAAAGATAGAAAGACAAGAGAAACAGACGTTGTGCTATGATAAGATAACCTCCAAAGGTGCGCTTGGTCTTGACGAAGAGCCTAGTAAGGGTCCTTACGATAAAGGAAGTGTTGCAATGACACGTAGAAGGATATGTTCTCTCATGGTTATTGAACAAGTGTTAGGAAACTAGCACAATGAATTTACTAACTAAAGAACACAATTAACACATGTTGTGGAGGTGTAAGGAGAAAATAAACATTTGTTATAAGCTGGACATGCTTCTACTATATTAACTCCCAACTACAATATACGACCAAACCACAATACTATGACAAAGTGAGCTACTTACTGCGGGATGTCCCAAGTGGACAAGAAAGTTATGGTGACATAAGATCTTCCTATGACATGGATGTGAGGATCTCAATTTTCAGAGAGACTTTATGCATACGGTGACCATTTCGATTGTCTTGAACTCATGTGAGGTGCTAAGCTATGCTCTTATGTTACTAGATAGTCAGAAGCTTTCATGATGATATTCGCAAGAGAGTAGATTGACTGTTCAAACCATATAAGCCATATACACAACTAAGTAAAAGGGTTCCCGAGAAAGATCACACTACTAGGATGCTTTGCATGGAACTTAACACCACATAGGTAAACTTTATGATAGTGCATGCATAGGCACAAGTGGGCACATTGTCAATTCCAATAAAATATTCTGTAAGAAATTCATCAGGTATAGTCCCTTGTTAAGAATTTAGGAAAAGCAAGTCGGAAGTATTAGTCCTAGAGTCATAACTCCATTCAAGGACACAATTATATAACTTAATTCAACAAGAATGTAAATAAGAGGATTTGTAATAGAGTGGGTTCACGAACAATACGGATCCTTCAAGGAGTAGGTACATACAAGTCTTTGTGACTCACATCTTATTAAGACCATGTTTACGAGGACTCTTCAATATGGATATACATATACAACAAGAGTAAGTTGGTTGGGCTGAGTAGTGACTTACTTGGTGACCTTAGGTTGATAGGGCAATAGCTTAATCGATACTCCTCGAATCCACATCCCTAATGTACGTAGGTAACATAATGATATACTACATGATCTGATGGTGCAGAGACATAAATAAGGACAAGGACAACCCCCTCTTAGCGATAGGTTCTACCAATCCCTCGCAACTTAATACATTCTCCTAACAAGTCCTTGGGCAATCTCCCTCATATTCAATGGTAGGGTCATTCCCTCATTACGGCTTCCACAATCATAAATTACTCATCTTAAGATTAATACATAAAATGGAAATCAGCTCCCTATCTTGAGCTCTACTACACGATCTTGGAGTATCAAAGAAGGGTAAAATTCCTAAATGTCCGAATAGCCTCCAACATATAGATGTGGTCAACTACATAATGATAAGAAGGACTCTACTAGACACGGCTTCGAGAAATCCTAGGACACTTTAAAACCTTAGGCTTTGATACCAAGTTTGTCACACCCCAAAAATTCGAGGAGTGCGACCAGCGCTCAATCCAGTAAACCCGACTGAGCAAGCCTGTTAGGTCTCATTCTACCCAAACTAATTCATGAATAAATAGGAGATGGACTCCATTAATCAAGCTTAGTAAGTATTTCATTAACAACTTCCATTTCATTCCATTAGAAGCTTAAATCATAATTTTCAAAATATTACAAGTTTTAATAAATCTTTGCCAAACATCAATATTTATACTTAAATTCCAATACCCAACACTAGCCACAACCTGTCTACAGAGCCTCTAAACATAACTGAAGAGTAATTTAATATGGAAATGCTGGTAACAAGGCTCTAACTATACCTCAAATATAAAGTACATGATAAACAAATGAAACAGGACTATGAAACGAAGTGGGGCTCACCAAATCAGCTAAAAGGATGATGCAGCACTAGCTGCGACCAACACTGCCTGTTATAGAAACACCTACATCCATTTAAAGACGTAGCGTTCCCGGCAAAAAAGACATTAGTGCCATCGAATAGCACTAGTATGTACAACTAAACACGATCTAGTTAGAAAGAACTTTCATACAATAATAAGGATATCACAAGTACAACTCAAACACTTTAAATGATCACAACATTATCAAATAAAAGAATCATTCAAATTTCACATCATTTTCCCATAGATTTTAGTTTGGGGCATTTCATACTGTTCAACATTTCAATACATAATTCATATTTTTGCCCTTCTCAAGTTATCAAGATAGCACGTTGTTCATGTTGAGACACATCTTTCATGTATATAAGGTTACAACACCAATTCATATAAAATAACAAGCAATGCAACGATTCAACTTTAATCTTACCATATTCATACAAACACCGATGAAGCTCAATTTCTAAAAGACGGGGTTTTAGCCATACATACCTCAATGGAGCTTTCCTTAAATCTCTATAATACACTAACACCTATAGTAATAACAATCTATAAGGATATAGTGAAAATTGATTAATAATTAGGAATATTATCCATGGTTTTAGCTCATTTGAGCATTTTATCAAATACTAGTTCAGCATCTTGATTTGAAATCTCTTTCCCAAGGTTTCCTTCATTCCCCAACCCAATCTCTACCTATTTATATTTAACAATCATCCCACAAACCTAATTTGTACATGCATGTATACATAATGGTATTACATCTAAGAATCATACCTCAATAATCCCATCTTATTCCCAAAACTCAAAATTAAAGTCTAATGTAAAGAACCTTACCTCTTAGATGAAGAACTTGAGATTGGGTGCTTTGATTCTTGAAGACTGATGCAAGATTGGATAATTTGAATGTTGGGTTCCTCCTTCTCTCTCTAAAATGCTCTCACCTCTCTCTAGAATTCTCATGAAATCACCTCTAAATGAACCCCAAAGCTTATATATTAAAATGGGGTCGGGTCATGAAAATAGGAAGATTAACCCTCTGAATTTGGGTCTGCAGTCCCATAATAGATCACAAAATGGGTATGCTGGCCGCAAATGCGTCGCAAAACTCGATGCCCAAAACTGGGCTACACTGGTCCAATTTGCGACCTGATCTGTGATCGCAGATCGGTTATGTGGACCACATAATGGTTTTTGCAATCGCATATCTGATGCAGGATCGCATTTTTCCAGCCTTTGGTAATTTGATCATAACTTTTTGTAGGAATGTCCAAAAGACGAACGGTTTGAAGCATTAGAAACAAGACTCAAATATATTTTATATGATAGGTTTTTATCACATAAAACCTTATACATATTTAGATATGCGCATTCCAAGTGAGGACTTGTGCAAACTCATTTGGAATCTCAGCCTATTATAAAGTTTTCCCATTTGACTTAGGCTTAGGCCTTTCCTTGGGTCCCAAATTACTTACCATAAGAGTTTTACACTTATTTACCAAGTTCGATTGATGCCCACCATGTTAATAGCACAAAAAATATTACAATAAACCTATGTGGCACCATGAAATCCTAAATTACTTAGCAAAATTTTTCGGGGCCTTACATTAGTAAAGCTAGGAGGGATTCTTATATATCTTTGTTGGGATCAGGTAGAAATCATGCTTATAGGATTGTTGTGATTATTTATATGCATTACAAACAATGCCTATAGGCCTTATCTTCATATTTGTCCTGAATTTCCACTTTACATCCTGAAAATCCTGTTATAGGACATTTATCAATTCCGTATCAAAATTCATGTTCATGCATATTCTCAAGTTTCAATGTGCATTAGAAATCATGCCTATAGGATCTTTTGTAATTTTCAACTCGTACAACATTCTGCTCACTTAGATACCATGTCCATTGGAAATTATATTGAAAATCAGTTTTTGACGACTTAGACATCATGCATATAGGAAATAAGTGTAAAAACAACTTCAATACTTAGATATCATGTTTATATGAAACGTGTATAAAATTAGTTTCTATGCCATGGAATGACGCTTGTAATCAGTTTCAGCACCTATAAAGCATGCCCGCAAGGTCCAAAAGATAAAAATCCGCCTGTTTAAATTGATCACTGGTTTATAAAATTATGGTCTGATTAACGTTTAGATACCATGTCTATAGGGTTCTACCGGTTATCACTTAGGCAATCCTTTAGGACAATTAAATCCTGGGTTTAAAATTGTGATTTTCTTACTGTTTGAAACGTGCTCATATTCTGTAAGTGATAAAAATCAGTAGGCAAACTGATAGGTACTCACTGCCTCGCCCAAATAAGACTACTGTATATCCTGTTTGTATGTATTTAGATATCCCACCTATAAGACTCCTAAAATTATAAAAATTGCTTGTTTGAATGGCGTGCACTTGTTTTGTCTATTTGTGGAGGTAAATATGATCCCCCATTAATTTCTCTTTATGTGACAGTCCTACCTATTTTTATTTGTCGCTTAGTTTTCTCCTTTTAAGCACCATAGGTGAGTCTAGAACCACCTTAAATAGAGGTCCTAACACCTCCAGGGCCACAGGTAAGGGGCGGGTAGTGCACGCATAGGGTACGTACTAGATGTTATTAGAACGCTTAGGTAATAATCAAAGGGGAAGGGTAATTGGGTAGTAAAAGAAAATGATGACATGTGCGCTAATGCTATGTGTAGCACCCCAGCTTGGGGACGATTACCAAGTGTTGCACAGAAGTGATCTTATAGGCTAAAAAACCTACGACCCCTTTTATTGCTTGTTTTAAAAGTAATATGTGTTTGTTTATATGCTTATAAGACTAATTCGCTTAAATTGAGTTTGGCCGGGACCCAGCGTTGTGGACCTCGAGGGGTGTTAACACCTTCCCCTCAAGGTAATTTCAAGCCCTTACCCAATCTTTGGTAATGTAAACTAGTTCAGGAGTTATTTGCTCTAGGTGCCCTAACACACCTTAATTTGTTAGGTGGCGGCTCTTCAAATCTCATACCCAATTACCAAAAGGAAAGGAGTTGTCCCAAAATGTCAAAACCCGGACTTCGCGAGGAAAAAGGGGGCGCGACAGCATGGCGACCCTACTGGGGATATTTTTAGGCTCTTACCATAACAAACTTATTTTGTAAATTAGTCTTAAGCATGTTTTATTCTGTCAATACATGTACACCCTTTCCTCTGCCCTCTTATTTGGATTTAATTGTCTGTTTTACAAGCATTTACGAGTTCCATTATTACCGAAACTGACTTGTCTCCTTGTTTTCTTTCTTAAACATATTTTGATTATTAAATACCGCATTTATCATTTTCTACGTGCAAATACGTGACAACATGCTATTTATTATTGCATAAATCATGCTCAAGATCATATTCCACTCACGTGTAATCAATCCTACTGCAACGCTTGATGAGTGTTTGTGCCCTTCCTATGTATCACCCTTTTAAGTCCGGAAAGGCATATTTGCAGTAAAACTAGTCGATCAGTGGTGCAGTCGACGGTTTTGTGCCTTCCCCCCCTCAAGTTGTCCACTTGAGGGTACTAGTCTAGACATCTATATAAACCTTACTTTGATTAATTATACATGCATCATGGTCAAACCTAGCCGGGTTAATATGTTGTCCACATAATAACCCTTTAAGACAAGCCTCGTCTAAAAGTCCATCGGGTCTTCCATAATCCCAACAGATGCAACTACGATTGTGTGCATTAATTTGGAGAAATAATTGCTAATATGCTAATCATTGTTGTATAAATAGTCAGATCTAGAGGGGGAAAGGGCCTAACCATATTTGTTTTGTAGAAAATGAAGCCCGAAGCCCCCAGGTTTGGCATGGTCCGTAACCTACCACCATTGTTGCTAGATTGGCGGGAGGATCTTCCATCAATGAATCATGTGAAAAGGGTCTTGGGAAATTTTCCTTCTTTATTGGACCTCCATCCAAACAACATGTTAATCGAAGCTGCAACAATGTTCTGGGACAAAGAAAGAGCCGTGTTTTGCTTTGGAAACATAGAAATGACCCCTCTCTACTAGGGGGTTTCTAAAGATAATGGGATTAAAGAAGAATGATGATTGGAGTGCCTGAAAAATTCCTAAATACCCTTCGACTTCCTCTATGAAAGATACGTTCACAACAGATTTTATCGTATTTTTGATGACGAATTCTCCATCACTTCCTTGGGTTGGATTCACCGTAGGGTTTTTGTGTTCATTGTCTATTTCTTAAGTGTTAGTGTTCCCGACCCAAGGGGACAAAATCCATACCAGACTGACCATGGTAGCTAAAAACTTGATGGATGGGATCGAGGGGAAAATATATACCATTGTCCCTATGATCATAGCAGACATATACCGGGCCTTAGAGCGTTGTCAAAAGGGGTACAAATACTTCGAAAGTTGTAATCTGCTATTACAAGTTTGGTTGTTAGAGCATCTCCAAAAGGGTCAATACTGTCAAGAGCTTTCGTGAAGGCCGTGGAATGACCACATAGCTTTCCATCATCCTAAGAGAATGACCTATATCCTAGACAGGTTTGCTCAACCCAAAGATGTTATAGCATGGACGCAGTTTTTCAACAATTTAACCGAGGATCAGGTTTGATGGATGTTCGAATGGTTCCCTACCGATGAGTTCATCATCAGATCTAGGGATGTTCTATACTTGGTACTGATCGGGTTAAGGGGCATATACCCCTATGCTCCCATCAGGGTTATGAGACAGGCAGGCAGGAAGCAGGTCATACCGCGAGTTGCTAAAATGAGTCACTATAGGGCAGATTTTCTGGATGACGACGTCCCATACAAATTTGAAGCTCAGCACATGTGACATTTGAAAATTATCATGGAAAAGGATACCATCGAGTCGGATTGATATTATACTGGTCATGTATACTTTTATCCCTCATGGTTAGAGGATAACATAGCAGAAATATTCAAGCCAAGGATTGGTCTAGGAAATAAAGTCATAGATAAGGTTGCCAAGGCACAAGTGAAGTACAACAAACTGCGCAAAAGAGTTCGCGAGTCCGAGGCTGAGCACATGGAGCGATACAGGACCGATATGGAACTAATTAATGAATGGAGGGAGAGGGCTATCAAATCAAGCAAAAGGTTGGAATATCTGGAGTACTATCTGATGGAATTGGAGGGGAAAATGAGGAAGAGAGTTACTGATTGCCAAAATATTGAAGGAAGCAAAGGAGGACATTTAGAAAGGGCATACCTACTGCTAAACCTGCGAGAACTGGGGAATTTTATCAACGAAGCCAAAAAAATCCAGCCTGAAGAAGGTCCTTCTGGGACCAAGTAGATTAGGTTTATTTATTTTTCAAATGTAATAAGGCCAAGTGCTATTAGTGACTTATCTTATTTAGTGTCATTTTAGATTCATCTATTTTTACATTAATGAAATGAGGTAATTATTGGCACTGAAATTCTCCAAATCTATTTATTGCTAGGCCTAACTCAGGAATGACGAGGATCCCAAACTAGGACGCGAATTTACATTACCGCAATATGTGTTTAAATACTGCAAATATTTTTTAGAATCCTTACTAACTTGTTTACCTTTTATTTTTCTTTATTTTTTATTATTCCCATCCCCTATGGTTGGTTCGCACATACTGGCATCATCAGCACATCACACTAGATCTTGAGTCCCTCTAACTCTTCCCCCTTCAAGTAATCCGAAAAGCAGAGGTAAAGCTAAGATGGATGCCTTGAGTGGTATACGAAAAGAAAATGCTAAGACTATTGAAACTTTAGACGGTCGGAGTACTCCGACCCAGAATGATTTGGTCCTGCGATTGGAGCTGAAAATACTGGAGTTACAAGGAGAACTTGAGCAGGTCCGCAACTTGGCCAACCTCTCCCTCACTCTGAATATCCCAGACGTTAACCAACAAAATGTTCAGAACCTAGCACCTCCTCAAAACATGCCACCAACGTCCACAAAATCCTCCCGCAGCCCATCAATACGCCGCACCAACTCAAAATCCCAATCCTCTACCGGTACCAACTCTTATATCAACAGCATCATCAACCAAACTATACCCACAAACCACTACCTATCACACTCCTCGGAACAGACCACAACTCATTCCCTATCCTCAACACTCGACTAACGACCACCACTAGACCCAAATCCCTGGAACCTACCAAAACAACCCCATATACGTGGAAACCCTACCTCACTCCACTTAACTAGTCTCTTATACACTAGAATCCGCTGAGAAGGACGTTCTCATCAAGAACATGGCCGAGGAGCTCAAGAAGTTGACAAGTCACATTTAGGGTGTTGAAGGAGGTAAATGGATAGAAGGTCTGAACTACAAGGATTTATGCATACAACCAGATGTGGAACTGTCAGAAGGTTACAAACCTCCCAAGTTCGAAATGCTTGATGGAACGAGTGATCCCAAGGTTCATTTGAGAACTTATTATGAGCTCGTGGGGTCGGAAAAGATGAAAGGATTCAAATGAAGATCTTCATGAGAAGTTTTACTAGAGACGCCCTGTCCTGGTACATAATCCAGAATCATAAGAAATGGGCCAATTGGGTGAGCATGGCCTCAGACGTTATGGACCGGTTCAGGTTCAATACAGAGAATACACCAGATGTCTTCTATATCCAGAACCTAAAGAAGAAGCCAACTGAGACTTTCCGCGAGTATGCTACTCGGTGGAGGTCAAAAGTAGCCAAGGTCAGACCGGCATTAGACGAGGAACAGATGAACATGTTCTTTGTCTGGGCACATGACCCACAATATTATGAGAGGCTAATGGTTATTAAGAATCATAAGTTCTCCGATATCATCAAACTTAGAGAAGATCAAAGAGGGTATTAAAAGCAGGATAATGACAAATTTTGAGGCATTGCAAGCCACAAAAAAAGCATTACAATCAGGTGGCATATCAAAGAAGAAAGAAGTAGGGGCAGTAATGGTGGCCCAAGGTCCAAAATCCCTGCTCATATACCAAATGCCTCCAACTACATACCAACCCTCACCTCCTAGATATTCTCAACCTGCCACCGCATATCATATTTATAACACCCAACCAGCCTACTATCATTCACCTCCAACTCGTCCAAATTACCAGAAACCTCGACCTAATTTTGATCGCAAACCACCCAGACAATACACCGCCATTGCTGACAGCTGTACGAAAGATTGAAAGCTACTGGTTATGTCATCCCTGTTCCCCCTGTGGCGATAGAGAATTCATCTTAATGGGTCAAATCGAATATAACCGGTGCATATTATTTTGGTATGAAGGAACACACCATTGACAAGTGCCAGACATTGAAAGATAAGATCCAGACATTGATTGATAATAAGGTCATACAGGAAAAGGACGCTACACCCAACATCTGCAATAATCCTCTTCCAAATCATAGGAGCGAAGGATCAATGTGATAGAAACTGACCAGGAGTAGGATCCCGAGGGATCAATTGGACTTATCAAAGAGGGTGACAATCTTAAGAAGTCTGCAGTCATGCTGAATCCCTTTGTGGAACAAGTACAACCACCAGTTGAGGTTGAGGTAACCATGTCGGTTCCATTAGAGGTAGAAGTAACACCACATACAGCCATACCTACTCCATTTAAGGTAGAAGCACACCATTAACAGTGACAGTAGAAATCACACCTCCTTTCAAGTCTAACGCCATACCTTGGGATTACGTTGCCGAAGCTAGGCAAAAAGGAAAAGAAAAATAGAAGAATCTGGTGTCGCACAGGGAATGACTAGAACAAGAAGGATCTATACACCCGAAAATTTAGGAGGATCAAGAAAGGAGGCTGCTATGAAACAACCCGTCATTGAAACTGGACTAGACGATCTTCGGAGGAAAGTACAGGCGAGAGAATACTCTATCATAGACCATTTAAACAAGACTCTCGCCTAGATATCCATCATGTCGCTATTCTAAAATTTGGAAGCGCACATGAGTGCTCTGATGAAGGTGTTGAATGAAGCTTATGTGCCCAACAATATCACCAGTGAAGAGATGGCCAACATGGTAGGGCAAGTACTAGAGAGTCACAAGATAACTTTCCACGAGGATGAACTACTGCCTGAAGGGTTAAGTCACAATAGAGCACTGTATATCACGGTACAGTTTGAAGACAAATTCATTGCCAGGGTCCTAATAGATGGGGGCTCGAGACTCAACATTTGTCCATTGACTTCTCTGAAAAGATTTGGCAAAGATTTCTATGAGATACAGGTAGGAAGTATGACTGTGAAAGCATTTGATGGGTCTCAAAGGGTTACGACAGGGGAGATTAACCTTTGTCTGTAGAAGGGACCAACTTGGTTTGATGTTGAGTTCCAAGTACTAGACATATCAGCTACATACAATCTTCTACTGGGTTGACCTTGGATACATGCTGCTGGGTTTGTGGCTTCCACACTACACCAAGCCGTGAAGTTTGAGTGGAACCATCAGGAGATTTACGGAGATGGAAGTAACCCCATTTATACAGTCAAACTATCCCGGTTATCGAGAATAGAAGAAGGCTAGGTGGAGAAACTTATCACCACATTGAACATGTCAACAAAATTGAGAAGCACAATTGGTGGAGTAACAAAATAGAAAGCATACTGGCATGGTCTGGGTATGAACCTGGCAAAAGGCTTGGGAAGGAACTCCAACGCATTACCAAACCAATACAGCTGAAACGTCACGGTACCACCTTTGGACTTGGGTATCAGTACACCTGACAGTAATATGATGATTGGTCGCCTCCATGGCATGGTCCTTATTACCCTCTCAAGCAGTCGGTACCACACCTAAGTTAGACTTTTCACCAAGCCGATACAGTATGGGGATCTGCAGAGGATGAAGCTTTGGCTGGGTTGAGAAACTTGTTCCTGGAAGACGAGAATATGGATTGCAGTGCGATAGTTGAGGAGGAAGAGGAAGAAAGCCTCACCATTCAGATTGTGGAGAAGGGAGCTGTTCTCAAGAATCGGACTGCCACACCATCCGGGGCCCGCCGAGTGTCACGCCCCAACCTCGGGAGGGATGATCGACACTCGATCGAATGAACCCAACCGAGAAAGCCTCATCACTCACTTCCTACCCAACTCATTGTGAACAAGGTAACCATGTTTCCTTTTTGTTTAAGCAAAGAAAGGTGGCACATTCAATAGTGTTAGTTCATTTTTTATTAAAATCTTAAACCATAGTTAAAGTTAGTTTCTGAAGTTCCCATAGAGTTACAATTTGTAGACAACATGAGTATAGAATTACAACATAGATCATAGACCCACCAAGCGCCCATACATAACCCACATATATGTCTACGGAGCCTTTAAGGATGTAAAAGACAAATATGACAGTGCCGGCAACAAGGCCCCGACTATACCTAAAAAGTAGGAGTCTACAGGAAAAGATGTGAAATATAACCCCTTGAAGGAGAAAGGGGCTCACCAAAACTTTGGGAAGAAGGTACTCATCAACATGCGATCGACAATATCTACAATGGAGCACCTACATTCATTTAAACACAAGTAGCACCCCCGACAAAAGGGATGTTAGTAGTATGGTAAAGTACTAGTATGTATAACTAAACACCATCTAGTTACAAAGAACTTTCATACAAAAATAAGGAAATAACAAGCATAACTCAAAATCTTTAAATGATCACAACATCATCAATATAAAATAACCATAAAATTTTCACATCATGTTTCCATAGCCTTTAGTTTGTGGCTTTCAATATTGTTCATCATTATTCACAATACCACCGTTTTCTTGAGCGGAGTCCGATCACGGCCCGATCGGCTAGGCCATCTCCTGGAGACGTTACCATTACTTCATTCATACTTTCTAGTTTCACTCATCAATCATCGACACCATGTGTATATATCATGGCATCCAATCATGGCTCGATCGGCTAGGCCGCCTTACCGAGGCATTTCCCTTTTCCATTACTCATCTCAATTCAACCTTTGTTTCACATATATCGTTCCATAGGCACATGGGGCCACAACTATCACGTCATATATTTGGCACTAGGCCACATTTGACATCATTCCAAATTTCAATATTAGATTTGTAATTCAAGATTATAAACGCGCACTAGAGCAACTAAAATTGTAGGCATAGAGGAGACTTCACATAGATGGCACAGCATATGCAACTTTGATTTCAATTTATGGTCTAAGCATTTCAATTCATATCCATAGTCCTTGAACCCTCTTCAAGTTATCAAGAATATCATAATGATCATATTGAGACACACTTTCCACACATATGAGGTTGCAGCACCATTTCAAGTGAAATAACAATCAATACAACAATTCAATTTTAATCTTACCATATTCACACAACTACTGATAAAGCTCAATTTCTAAAAGATGGGGGCTTCGCCATACATGCCTCAACTGAGCTTTCCTTAGTCCTATAATGTTCTGGAATATTCGCGCTTCAATCTATTTGAGCGATATAGCACAATTTAACTCACAATCAGGAAAAGATCATAATCTAGGCTCTCTTGAGCATTCTATCGAGCATTTAGTGTTCATTAAGGCCTTATGGTTCTTTTGTGCAAAATTACACTAGCCCTTACCCATTCTTCTTTATTTATAGTTCCCCATATTCTTCAAGAACACATGCATGCGATGCAATCCCCTCTTATCCCCATGAATTACCTCACTAATGACCCCTTATAGCTATTTTAAAATAAGAGTTGAGGTGATGAAGTCTTACCTCTTGGGGTGATAGTTTAGGTCTCTCACTTGACTATCTTTAATTATCTAACAAGAATTCATGGAGTAATCTTGATGGGAAGCACATTCCCACTCATAAACCTCTCTCTCTCTCCCACTCTAAAAATGCCAGGAATTATGCTCAAAATGAGCTATTGCACATGATATAACGTTAGGGGCTCGGGTTTAAAATTTAGAAAATTGGAGCCATGACTCGGATCTACGATCGCATATGCGATCGCCAAGTTGACATGTGGTCCGCATAATAGACCGCAAAAATGCTTCCCAAAATTGAACACATTGTTTGTGTCTGAAAAGTACAAAAGGGCACGAACGCATCTCTAACACATATTCCTAATTTGACACTACGAGCTTCTGAGTTTTTGGATAGAATTTTTTGCGGGGCCTTACATCGTCCCCCACTTAAGATCATTCGTCCTCGAATGATGATCAAGGTTCACTTATTAGCAGTTTTCATGTAATCTTTTGTTGTTTACAACCTAAATCATATTAATAGTCTCCATATTTGGCTAACTCTCTAAATCTCCAAAAATTTTGCCATGAGTTTCCTTTTAGGCCTATCCACCTGTCAGAGTGCCCCTGAAACATATCCTAACAGCATAAACATACTCCATAGACGTAACATCACTTGCACCATGTTAACCATGGCTGTATAGGCAACATATATAACTAAAATGGAAAAATTTTATATAGATTAAGTCAAAAGATAAGAGTTTATAGGAACCAAATGCATAAGAGCTATTACATGACTATTCAAACAAATGTGGGTACTTCTTTTTCATTTTATCCTCGGCTTCCCAAGTGGCTTCCTCAACTTGATCGTTCCGCCATAACAATTTTACGGATGCAATTTACTTATTTATCAATTTCCAAACTTGCCTATCAAGAATGGTAACTGGAACTTCTTCTACCTTTCTCAACATAGACACATGAAAGACCGGGTGTACCAATGACATCTCGGGTGGCAGCTCGAGCTTCTATGCCACCTGACCAATCCTCTGATTGATTCTGTATGGTCTGACATACCTCGGACTCAATTTCTCTTATTTCCAAACTGCATGATACCCTTCATAGGGGAAACCTTCAAAAATACCAAATCATCTTCTTTGAACTCTAAATCTCTACGACGAACATCCGAGCAAGACTTTTGGGGACTCTGAGCAGTTTTCAACCTCTCCTTAATAACCTTGACTTTCTCCATGGCCTGATGCAGAAGGTCCGGCCCTATCAATTTTGCTTCTCCAACCTCAATCCACCCAATGGGAGACATGTATCTCTTACCATAAAATGCCTCGAATAGTGCCATCTGGATACTAGCATGGAAGCTGTTGTTCTAAGAAAATTCTGTGAGCGGCAAATGGTCATCGCAGCTACCTTTAAAATTAAGAGTTTTTGTAAGAAAATTCTATGAATGGCAAATGGGAATCCCTGCTACCTTTAAAATCAAGAGTATAAGCACACAACATGTCCTCAAGCGTCTGAATAGTCTGCTCTGCTTTCCCATCTGTTTGAGGAAGAAAGGTTGTGCTAAGATTTACCTGTGTACCCAAACCTTTCTGAAACTTCTTCCAAAAGTTGGCTATGAACTGAGCCCCTCGATTTGAAATGATAGAGACCGGACTGCCATGCAGCCTGACTATTTCCTTGATATACAACTGAGCATACTGTTCCGCTGTGTCGGTAGCTTTAACTGGCAAGAAGTGCGCTGATTTCATAAGTCGATCCACGATTACCCAAATGGAGTCGAACTTGCACGGAGTGCGCGGCAACCCTACCACAAAATCCATGTTAATCATTTCCCATTTCGATATTGGAATTTCTGTGCTTTGAGCCAATCCACCGGGCCTTTGATGTTCGGCCTTCACTTGCTGACAATTCGGACATTTTGCCACAAAGCCCTCCACATCCCTCTTTATGTTGTTCTAACAATAAATCTCCTTGAGATAGTGATACATTTTCGTAGAACGTGGCTGCACGAAATACTTAGAAGTGTGAGCCTCTGCCATGATCCTTCCCTGAAGACCGTCAATATCTAGAATACATAGGCGGTCTTGGTACCATCGGGTACCATCATTTATGACTAAGAAAAAAGTTGTGGTCTTATGTTTATGAATCCTCTCTTTCAGCTGTGCTAATAATGGATGATTGAACTGCTTTTCTTTCACCTCCGCCACGAGCGATGATTCAGTTCTATTCTGCACCATTATCCCTTCTTCACTAGAGTCCGCAAGGCGAACTCCCATACTAGCCAACTGGTGAACCTCCCTCGCCAACGGCCCCTGGTATGCCTCCATATGAGCCAATCTCCCCATATATTTTTGACTAAGAGCATCCGCTACCATATTAGCCTTTCCCAGGTGATAGAGTATATCGATGTCGTAATCCTTGAGTAACTCTAGAAATATTCTCTATCGTAGATTCAGCTTATTCTGCTTGAAAATATATTGAAGGCTCTTGTGGTCCGTGAATACATCCACATGGACCCCATATAGATGATGTATCAAAATCTTTAGCGCAAATACCACTGCTTCCAACTCTAAGTCGTGAGTTGGATAATTCTTTTCATGATTCTTGAGTCGCCTGGAATCGTAAGCTATAACCTTGCCATGTTGCATTAACACACAACCATGCCCTACTCTTGAAGCATCGCAATACACCACCAACCCCTTTGTGCCTCTAGCAGGGCTAATACCGGTGCAGTTGTCAACCGTGATTTTAATTCTTGGAAACTCTTCTCACAAGCATCAGACCATTGGAATTTAACTACTTTCTGCGTCGATTTGGATAATGGAGAGGCAAGAGTAGAAAATCCCTCCACAAATCTCCTGTAGTACCCAGCCAAACCCAAGAAACTACAAATCTCTGTTATAGTGGTTGGTCTAGGACAATTTTTAACTACAGCAACCTTTTAAGGACCAACCATAATCCCTTCCCTGGAGACGACATGACCCAAGAACGCGACAAATTCAAGCCAAAATTCATATTTCAAAAATTTTGCATACAATCGATGTTGCTGAAAGGTTTGCAAGATTTCCCTGAGATGGTCAGCATGGTCCTCCTAACTTCGGGAATACACAAGAATATCGTCAATGAACATTATAACAAATGAGTCCAAAAAAGGCTTAAAGACTCAATTCATAAGATCTATGAAAGCTGCCGGGGCATTTGTTAGCCCAAAAGGCATCACCATAAATTCAAACTGCCCATACCGAGTTCGGAAGGCTGTTTTTGGAATATCCCGCTCCCTTATCTTCAATTGATGATACCCGGACACGCAAGTCAATTTTTGAGAAACATGTGGCATCTTGCAATTGGTAAAACAAGTCATCTATTCTTGGTAGAGGGTATTTGTTTTTTATTGTGACCCTGTTGAGTTGCTGGTAGTCAATACACATCCACAAAGACCCATCTTTCTTTCTTACAAACAAGACCGGTACGCCCCACTATGACACACTCGGCCAGATAAAACCCTTTTTTAGCAAATTCTTCAATTGTTCGTTTAGCTCTTTCAATTCTGCCAGTGCCATTCTGTAAGGTGGAATTGATATAGGCTATGTGCCTGGCATCACATCGATCCCAAAATCAATCTCCCTGTCTAGTGGAATACCAGGGAGCTTATATGGAAAAACATCTGGAAATTTATTCACAACGGGTACAGACTCAAGGATAAGCACCTCAGCATTGGTGTCAATAACCAGAACTAAATGGTAGATACAGACCTTCTTGATCATCCTCGCAGCCTTAAGGTAGGAAATAAACCAACCTCTAGGCATTAGGTTATCTCCTTCCCGTTCAATAACGGGATCATTAGGAAATTCAAGCCTCGAAGTTCTAGTCCGACAATCAAGTTTGGTAGAGCATGAATAAAGCTATTCCATTCCCATTACTACATCAAAGTCGACCATTCCTAACTCAACAAGATCAGCCATGGTATCCCTACCCCATACCGTAACAACACAAACTCTATAGACTCAAGCAGCCATGATAGACTCACAAACTGGAGTAGACACTAAAAATGGCTCATGAAGCTGATCCGGTTCTATCCCAAATTCCATGGCAACAAAAGGGGTAACATAGGACAAGGTGGAATCGGGGTCAATAAGTGCATATACATCGTGAGATTGAACAGTCAGAATACCTGTAACTACATCTGGAGAAGCCTCTGCAGTCTAGTGACCACTCATAGCATAGAATCGGCTGGGTCCTCCTAAACTCTGCGCACCACCCCTAGTTGCACCATGCCCTGCGGGTGCTGGGGTACCTCGAGCTGGGAGAAGGGGCTGAAGATGTAGCGGCTACAGGACTGGATGGTTGTATTGTGCCCCTACCCGCTCCCTAGTGGGATACACAACAATGTCTCTGAATATGAACCCTCATTCCATATCCATAGCATATAGGTAACTCCAAATAGCAAGTTCCTGAGTGCATCTTCCCGCACCTGGGGCATGGGGACCTCTGCTGCTACTGGGACCTTTCTCCTGACCGACCCCGATTAAGGGATCCCCTATTGCCCTGACTGGGCCTGAAACGACTCCACTGTTGCTGGCTGGGCCCTGATGGTGGTGCACTGGCTTAAGACTATGCAAAAGACTAGGAAGGCCCTGATGATCCCCCCTTCCTTAAAGCTGATCTTCCTCCACCTAGTGACTCTCTTATGTTACCCGTAGACCGGGCATTGCTGTTACCCTCTCTCTCCATCCTGTTCTTCAATTTACGGTTCTCTGTAGCCTGAGAAAATGCTACCATCTTCCCATAGTTCTTGTCAAATTCAATGCAGCTATAGAAGCCTCAATAATAGTCAAAGAATTTAGGCCCTGAACAAACCGGCGCACTCTGGCCTCCATTGTAGGCAACATATGAATGGCATACTTGGACAAGCGAGCAAACTTCATGTGGTACTCCCACACACTCCTGTTACCTTGTTTCAAGTTTTCAAACTCTGCTGCATGGGCTTCCCTTGTCTCGGCAGACAGGAAATGGTCTATAAATGTATCGGCAAACTCGCTCCACCTTGCCGGAGAGCGTCCCTCCTCATGGGAATCTTCCCACAGCTCAAACCACGTATAGGCCACCCCTTTCAGGTGGTAGATAGCCAACTCTACTCCCTCTGTCTCAGTTGCACGCATAACCCTGAGGGTCTTGTGCATCTCATCAATAAAATCCTGAGGTTCCTCGTCTGGATTGGCACCTGTAAACACTGGAGGGTCTAAATGAAGAAATCTGTTCACCCTAGAACTAGTGGAATCCCCTTGCTGTCTAGATGAACTGGGCGTAACATTTGACCTTTGTGCCTGATAGGCCACTAGCTGGGTTAGCATATGGATAGCTCCCCTAAGACCCTCATCAGAAGTACCTGGACTGGGGACTGGGGCTGGAGGTGGGACAGAGGTATCAACAGGAGGGATAGTGGTACCCTCCACGGGTGTAGGAACTGGGGCAGTCTGCTCTGGAACAGAAGAATCAGGCAGGGTGATAGCAGGGCGGCTACCCTCACCCATAGTATTAAGCAACGATTCATCAGCCACTCTTGAGGTGGGATTGGCTCCTTGGCCAATTTTCGCCTTCTTCTTAGGTACCATTTATTGAAAGATAGAGCAATGTACTAGTTATAGGAAGAAATAGTATCACAATTTCCGCACGATCCAGAATACCAAAGAAGGGTGTTATTCTTAATGCCCAAGTAGCCTCCAACTTATAGATGTGGTCGACTACACACCGATAAGAAGGACTCTACTAGACACGGCTCCAATTTATCGTAATCGATTAGTTAACATGTTGGTTAACCGATTGGAAGTGGACTTAAACATCTTTGAATCCTATCCTAGACATTCTAGGACACTTTAAACCTTAGGCTCTGATACCAAGTTTGTCACGCCCTAACCTCGGGAGGCGCGACCGACGCTCGATCGAGCAAGCCTCATCACTCACTTCCTACCCTGTAACCATGTTCCCCTTTTGTTTAAGTAAGAAAAGGTGGCACATTCAACAGTGTTAGTTCATTTTATATTACAACCTTAAACCATAGTCAAAGTAAGTTTTCGAAGTTCCTATAGAGTTACAATTTATAGACAACATGAGTTTAGAATTACAACATAGACCATAGACCCCCAAAGAGCCCATACATAACCTACATATATGTCTACGAAGCCTCTAAGATGTAAAAGACAAATATGACAGTGCCGACAACAAGGCCCCGGCTATACCTCAAAGCAGGAGTCTACAACAAAAGATGTGTAACATAACCCCTTGAAGGAGAAAGGGGCTCACCAAGACTTCGGGAAGAAGGTAATCCGCTACACGCGATCGACACTATCTGCAATGGAGCCACCTACATTCATTTAAACAAATGTAGCGCCCCCGGCAAAAGGGACATTAGTACCATGGAATAGTACTAGTATGTATAACTAAAGACCATCTAGTTAGAAAGAATATTTATACAAAAATAAGGAAATAACAAGTATTACTCAAAAGCTTTAAATGATCACAACATCATCAATATAAAAGAACCATACAATTGTCACATCATGTTTCCATAGCCTTTAGTTTGGAGCTTTCAATATTGTTCATCATTGTTCACAATACCACCGCATTCTTGAGCGGAGTGCGATCACGGCCTGATCGTCAAGGCCGTCTACCAGAGACGTTACCATTACTTTATTCGTACTTTCCAGTTTCACTCATTAATAACTTGCCAACACGTGTATATATCATGGCATCTGACCACGGCCCGATCAGCTAGGCCACCTTACCGAGGCGTTTCCCTTTTCCATCACTCATCTCAATTCAACATTTGTTTTATATATATCGTTCCATAGGCACATGGGGCCACAACTATCACGTCATATATTTGGCACTAGGCCACATTTCACATCATTCCCAATTTCAATATTAGATGTATAATTCAAGATAATAAATGCACACAAGAGTAGTTAAAATTGTAGGCATAGAGGACACTTCACATAAATGGCACAACATATGCAACTTTGATTTCAATTTAAGGTCTAAGCATTTCAATTCATGATCCATAGTCCTTGCACCCTTTTGAAGTTATCAAGAATAGCATAGTGATCATGTTGAGACATACTTTCCGCACATATGAGGTTGTAGCACCATTTCAAGTGAAATAACAATCAATACAACAATTCAATTTTAATCTTACCATATTCACACAACTGGCGATAAATCTCAATTTCTAAAAGACGGGGTTTGAGCCATACATACCTCAACTAAACTTTCCTTAATCTTATAACATTTCAAAATGTTCGCACTTCAATCTATTTGAGCAATATATCACAATTTAAATCACAATCAGGGAAAGATCATAATCTAGGCTCTCTTGAGAATTCTATCGAGCATATTTTATGAAAAATTACACTAGCCCTTACCAATTATTCTTTATTTATAGTTCCCCATATTCTTCAAGAACACATGCATGCGATGCAATCCCTCCTTATCCCCATGAATTACCTTACTAATGACCCCTTATAGCTATGTGTAAAATAAGAGCTGAGATGATGAAGTCTTACCTCTTGGGGTGATGGTTTAGGTCTCTCACTTGACTATCTTCAATGATCTAACAAGGATTCATGGAGTAATAATCTTGATGGGAAGCACTTTCCCTCTCTTAAACCCCTCTCACTCATTCTAAAAGTGCCAGGAATTAAGCTTAAAATGAGCTATTGCACAGGATATAACGTTAGGGGGTCGGGTTTAAAATTTAGAAAATTGGAGCCCCGACTCGGATCTGCGATTGCATATGTGATCGCAAAGTTTACATGCGGTCCGCATAATGGACCGCAAAAATTCTTCCCAAAACTAAATGCATTGCTTGGGTCTGCGGCTGGAATGCGGTCTGCATACACGTTCTGCGGTCGCATAATGCACCGCAGAACTGCCCTTCACAAAATCATAAGGAAATTATGCGATGACTATGCGGTCCGCATATTGATTATGTGATCGCATAATTTAACGCATAGTTGACCTCAAATTTGACCAACACACTGACTCACTCGGCAGCGGATATGCGTCTGCATACTTGATATGCAATAGCATTCTTGACCGCATAGTTGCACTTTTCTGAAAAACTTTAATTCTTGACTTTTTATGCATCTCTAACACATATTCCTTATTTGGCACTACGAGCTTCTGAGTTTTTGGATAGAAATTTTTGCGGGGCCTTACTCCGAGTCCCTGGGTAGCTTGGCAATTAGCCTGATTTGTTTTTATAGCCATACTAGGCATTTAGGATATTTTTAGTAATTTTGTTTTAAAGACGCATTTTTGTTTTGAAATAATTGCTCGAGCTATTGAGCCATACCTGTTTTGGGTATTTTAAAATAAAAATCAATGCATTGCTATTTAGTATTCATTATTATCTTTCACATTTTTTCTTCTACAACATTATTATTACTTTTCCTGATGAACCGATGACTGTGACATGTAATGAGACAATGCAATATAAGGATAGCGACTGAGAAGAAAGATGAAATACCTGAGGAAGTTGTCCGAGAAGTTGAGGAATATGAGAACAAACCTAAGTCTAACCTGGACAAAACCGAAGCAATCAATTTGGGAGACGCTGAAACCGTCAAGGAGACTCGCATAAGCATTCACTTATCATTATCAAAGAAGGAAGAGTACATTCGTTTCCTAAAGGAATATGAGGATATCTTTGCATGGTGATATGATGATCTGACTGGTCTGATCACATCTATAGTGGCTCATAAGTTGCCTACCAATCCAATGTGTCCGCCGGTGAAGTAGAAACTCAGAAAGTTCAAACTAGACATGAGTCTAAAAATCAAAGAGGAAGTCACTAATCAGATCAAAGCCAAAGTCCTCAGGGTAGTTGAGTACCCAACCTGGCTAGCCAACATTGTACTAGTTCTGAAGAAAAATGGGAAAGTCAGGGTATGTGTCGACTATCGGGATTTAAAAAGAGCAAGTCCTAAGGATGATTTCCCACTGCCAAATATACACATCCTGATTGACAATTGCGCCAAGCATGAACTCTGATCCTTTGTATTATTACCAGATCTAAATAGATGAGGAAGACACATAGAAAATAGCTTTCATTACACCGTGGGGAGTGTACTTCTACAAGATGATGTTATTTGGTCTAAAGAATGTTGTGTCTACCTACATGAGAGCCATGACGACCATCTTCCATGACATGATACACAAGGAAATAGAGGTGTATGTTGATGACGTTATCATTAAATCCAAGAGGGCCGCAGATCACATAGCGGACTTGAGAAAATTCTTTGACAGGCTAACGAGGTACAATCTAAAATTGAACCCTGCAAAATGTACATTTGGGGTTTCTACAGTAAAGCTGTTGGGATTCATCGTTAGCTACCAAGGAATTGAGCTAGACCCATCCAAAGTTAAGGCTATCCAAGAGTTACCACCACCAAAAAGCAAGAAGGACGTGATGAGCTTCCTAGGACGCCTCAACTATATCAGACACTTCATAGCATAATCTACGGTAATATGTGAACCTAACTGCGGAGGTTGTCCAATCACTTCTTCCAAAGCATTGGGACCCTGTATGGAAGAACTACTAATATGGGGTTCTTAAGATGTGTTGACGCAAAAGAGGCTTCTAGATTGCTGGAGGAAATACATGTTGGAACATATGGACCACATATGAACGGTTTTGTTCTAGCCAAGAAGATACTCAAAGCTAGATATTTTTGGATGACCATGGAAACTGATTTCATCTGCTACGTCTAGAAATGCCACCAATGCCAGGTATATGTAGACATCATAAGGGTACCACAAAATAAGCTCAATACAATAAGTGCACCTTGGCCTTTCGCTGCTTGGGGAATGGATATCATCGGTCTGGTCGAGCCCACCGCTTTTAATGGTCACCGTTTCATTTTAATGGCTATCGACTATTTCACAAAATGGGTAGAGGCTGCATCTACAATGTTGTAACCAAGAAAGTCATTGCAGATTTTGTCAAGGACCGTATTGTTTGCTGATTCAGGGTTTTCGAGTCCATTATCACTAATAATACCACCAATCTCAACAACGACCTAATGAAAGCCATGTGTGAATCCTTCAAAATCAAGCACAAAAACTCTACAGCAGACATGCCTAAAATGAATGGAGCTGTGGAATCTGCCAACATGAACATCAAGAAGATACTGAGGAAGATGGTAGAAAATCACAAACAATAGCATGAGAAGTTACCCTTTGCCCTATTGGGATACCGCACTATGGTCCGCACCTCAACTGGGGGGGACTCCCTAATTGTTGGTTTATGGTACCGAAGTTGTTATTCCAGCCGAAGTAGAAATACCTTCTTTAAGGATCATACAAGAAGCCGAACTCGATGACACAAAATAGATAAGGAACCGCTATGAGCAACTAGCCCTCATATATGGAAAAATTAATAAATGTAGTATGTCACGGTCAACTTTATCAGAATAGAATATCCAGAGCTTTCAACAAAAAGGGTCAAACCAAAACAATTCGCACCAGGATCGTTGGTGTTGAAGCGGATCTTCCCACATCAGAATGAAGCCAAAGGGAAATTTTCACCCAACTAGCAAGGCCCTTACATGGTTCACCGGGTGCTGACAAGAGGAGCACTCATACTTGCAGAAATGGACAGAGAAGTTTGGCCAAAACCCATCAATTCAGATGCAGCCAAGAGATATTATGTTTAGATTGTCTACATTCATTCATCTGATGTAACTGAACTACGCTTGACCTGATTCCCATTTAAGAGGGGATACGTAGGCAGCCCTGTAGGTTCGGTCATATCTTAATAAAATTTTCGTTTCCCTCAAAACCAGAAACTAGGGCAGAATTTGAGGAGGACCCTCAAAATTCTGAAGCAAGTCCAGCCGACGCCATCATATTTCGGAAAGTTAAAAATCGGTTAAGTAACTAGGGTAGAATTTTGATAAGTATTATTAAAAATTTTGAGCAGAGCTAACAAACTTCACAGCACGCAGAATGACCAAAAGATCAAACTAGGGCAGAATTTTGAGGAGGACCCTCAAAATTCTATCGCAAGGAAGCTGCAATGTCTCTAAAAGTGTTACAGTCATCAGTTTATCTAATTTACTTGATATTACATATCACTATGTTTTCTAAAATAACTTTATTTCATAAATAAGTGCATATTTTCCAAAACTTTATTTCTATGGCCACCAGGCGTTACCCACAGTAACTCAAACGGGGCCTCCAGAACAAAGCAAAGCAAAGCAAGCAGGCAAAGGCACGAACCAACCATCCCCCTGCAAAACTCACAATTTTTCTTTGGATGCGGGCACAGTGAAAATAACAGGAGTATTCGCAAATATACACATATCAAAATCACAATCAATCAGGCCACTAGACGAAAATGACTCTCCAGCCAAGAAATATTCTACTCATATTTGCTACATGTTCACTGCATGAGGCTAAGCATTTCCTTCTCTTTGCATGAGACTAAGCGTTGTCTCGAATCCTGCATAAGGCTAAGCCCTGCTTCCACATTTGCATAAGGCTAAGCATTGCCTTCTCTTTGCATGAGACTAAGCTCCATCTCAAATCTTGAATGAGGCTAAGCCCTACCTCCTTATTTGCATAAGTCTAAACACTACCTTCTCTTTGCGTGAGACTAAGCTCCGTCTCAAATCTTACATGAGCCTAAGCCCTGCCTCGCTATTTGCATAAGGCTAAACAGTGCCTTCTCCTTGAATGAGACTAAGCCCTATCTTAAATCTTGCATGAGGCTAAGCCATGCCTCCTTATTTTCTTAAGGCTAAGCACTGCCTTCTCCCTGCGTAAGACTATGCCTTGTCTCAAATCACGCATGAGGCTAAGCCCTGCCTCCTCATTTGCATAAGGCTAAGCATTGCCTTCTCTTTGCATGAGACTAAGCTCGATCTCAAATCTTGCATGAGACTAAGACCTGCTTCCTTATTTGCATAAGGCTAAGCACTGCCTTCTTTTTGCATGAGACTAAGCTCCATCTCAAATCTTGCATGTGGCTAAGCCCTGCTTCCCTATTTGCATATGGCTAAGCACTGCCTTCTACCTGCATGAGACTATGACTTGTCTTAAATCTCACATGAAGCTAAGCCTTGCCTCCATATTTGCATAAGGCTAAGCATTGCCTTACCTTTTCTTGAGACTACGCTCCATCTCAAATCTTGCATAAGGCTAAGCCCCGCCTTCCTATTTGCTTAGGGCTAAACAGTGCCTTCTCCTTGCATGAGACTAAGCCTTGTCTCAAATCTCGCATGAGGCTAAGATCTGCCTCCACATTTGCATAATGCTAAGCATTGCCTTCTCTTTGCATCAGACTAAGCGCCGTGTCAAATATTGCATGAGGCTAAACCATGCCTCCTTAGTTGCGTAAGCCTAAGCACTGCCTTCTCTTTGCATGAGACTAAACTCCGTATCAAATCTTGCATGAGGCTAAGCCCTACCTCCTGATTTGCCTAAGGCTAAGTGCTGCCTTATCTTTGCATGAGACTAAGCCTTTTCTCAAGTCTTGCATAAGGCTATGCCCTGCCTCCATATTTGCATAAGTCTAAGAACGGCCTTCTCATGGGACTAAGCATTGTCTCCCCTTGCATAAGTGTTGTTCTATTCTAAACGTTGCATTATCTTCTTCTCTCGGGGCTAAGCTCTGTCCCAAACTCTGCACGAGGCTAAGTTTTTCCTTTTTATTACCTTTGGTATATGTCTCTGCACTTCATGGGCTGATGTATAGCCAATTTGTCCAAAGGCGTCATAGTCCGAAGGCATCATCCTCATAGCCTGAATAAACCATGTCATGGCATGAGGATCTCTCAATACGGCACATCATTATTGAAAGGTGTCATAGTTTCAAAGGCACCATTTTCATGGCCCGAGAACATCATTTCACGGCCTGCGAATCTCTTATCTCATGATTCATGGCCTGGGACATCATGGTCTAAGGACATCATCTTCACTGTCCAAAGAAAACCTTTCATGGTCCAAAGGGAATTTGCATCATGTTTAAATTCTCACAATAATCTATATACTTGCGTGAATTATGTTTTAAGTTTTGCAAGAAATCCAGGAAGTAACCGTTTTTCAAACAGGAGCAACCTTTGCTCCGGTTTTTGCCCGTATCATTTGTGCCTTACCACTATTTCAAACGGAACCGATTCTCATTGATTATCCACATGTACTCTATGACTATTTAGATACCCGCCCTATGATACATCCATTACACTTCAGAATCATACTCATAACTCTGCATAAACCCATCTGATACTATCCTCCCCAAAGAAGGAACCTTTCCAAAACATACTACCATTCCTACAACAATCCTATCAGCTTCATTCACCATTGGATCCAGAACTACACATAATATGATTCCTATAAAACAAGGGATATGTAGGTAGCTTATAGACCAGGGTGCAACCTCCATTTTTCAAAACATCCCATTCGGTCAAAATCGATCCTTATTTCTTTACCCGACAACTCTTCCATCCTTCCGAGGTAAAGAGGGGCAACTGTTGATACCCAATTTTTGTCTCATATATTTCAAATGCATATATACTTTCAAAATAGTGCATGAGCATCAAGCAGTATTTTTCCATAATTTTCCTGTAATTTTAAAAGGTTTTTAATTAATTTATTCTTGCATTTTATTATATAAATAATTACTAATTGCATCACAAACAGTTTTATGATAATTTTATTGCTTAATTTTATCATTTATATTTATACTAAACTTTAATTATTTCATGAATAGCCATAGGTACATGTTAGGGTTATAATTGCAATAACTTTGCAATTATGGTCCCATGTGTGCATAAATACTTTATTTCACAAAAAATAACCTTTTATATTTTTATAATAATAAATAATTATTTTAAATTATTTTAATGTACAAATGATATTTTTATCATTTATAAATTGTTTTATTAAGTTAATTGGATATTTAAATAATAGCCCCTTTTTCTTAATCAATTTTGAACCCCAGCCCAATTAAACCTTAGCCCAATACCCTAATCTAACCCAAACCTAATAAGCCAATTATTTTAACCCGTCCCAACCCCAGATTCAATCATGGCCGTTGATCTCAAGAGAACAACAGTGCAGGACACTCTTTCCTTTTTTGATATACCAAACCCCCAAACCCTACCACATTTTATACAAACTGCCACCCCTGAATCCCTATCTTCTCTCTTCTCTCTTAGACGCTCCCCTAACCCTAGCCACCGTCATCAGAAAACCCTCCGTTCTATGGGGTTTCTCTTTAATTTTAGGCCTCAGTCGGCCTCTTACTTTCACTAGTTGTTTGATTTTGCTGTTATATGAAAGAATCTCGAAGAGATTCAACTCAAAGTCGACCTAAACTCTTCATTTCTTTGATGAACCTGCCTTGTGTCCATCGTTATGTTTGTGTGTATTATTATTTTTATGATTATGGTTTGAAGCTCTGATTCTTAATTGGATTTTTCTCACCTCGTTCCATTCTTCAAAAACCTAAACCCTTTCTACTCGAGTCTGTTCAGTTCTTTATAGATCTGAGATTATTTTGAGTTTATCTAATATTTCTCTTCGAAAATCTTTTACTTTTCTTACTATTAACCGATCTTAATGTTTCTCTAAAACTAGGGTTTCATTTCTTTGCATTTCTGCAAAACTTTTCTAAAGAAGTTTGAGTGTTTGATTTTGTTGCACATTGTTTGCTTGACTGTCTATGTTCTAAACCCTAAGGTTTCTGATTATTTCATTAGTTGTTCTGGTATTTTCCCGTTATTTTTACCTATATCAATTAAAAGAGATTGACTAATTTTATTAGAGTTCAAATTATATTTGTCTACCGAGTTTGGCACTCCTCTGTGATTTTTTTTTACCTATTTTTCCTTATTTGTGACTCCTAACTGGTACTACTTGCCTTAATTAGTTTATTAACCGGATATATGGGATTTTATTGCTTTAGCCGACTCCCAGATGGTCTTTGGTTGATTTTATTGCCTTGTTTAAACCCTAATCTGGGCTGTTAATTGATTTCCCCTAATTTAAGGGGTCTTTTCGAATTCTGTTGAGTTATTTTATTTAGTTTAGCCCCAATTAAATGATTGATTTTATTCGTATACCTTATTTGTGAACTCTGAATTATTCTTTGTCTTATTTGTTTCACCTTGCTTAGTGCTATATAATTCCCCCATTCTGACTTATTTAAAACATACGAACACACATAGAAGGACACAGAAACACATAAAAACTCTTGGTTTTATTCATACACACACTCCATTGCAATTCTTCCTGTACTTGTGTTTGTTGCATTGTCCATCCGGCTAAAAGCCAAGGCTAGGCCCTTGGATCCTTTTTGCTTCACTTTCCTGTTGCTATTTCTTAACTGGTATGTCTTCACTTATGCTATCATTCAATATGCTACATAATTAGACCTATGTTCTTCATGTTTACTGGTTTTAAACAACATGTCTATCTCTGTTATCATGTCCTATTCAATATGCTATGTAGTCCATCTGCTGTAAATATCAACATGCCTCTGTTTTCCCTTATGTTTCTGTTAACTAGCATG
This sequence comes from Nicotiana glauca, assembly GCA_026770625.1. Classification (NCBI taxonomy): domain Eukaryota; kingdom Viridiplantae; phylum Streptophyta; class Magnoliopsida; order Solanales; family Solanaceae; genus Nicotiana; species Nicotiana glauca. The sequence continues at coordinate 11,256 of MU688195.1, read as the reverse complement.
ATTTAACTCTTATGAATTTGTCTTGTACAATATGTCAATATGGTTCATATATTATAGCATGTTCCTATTTGATCCAGGATACTTTTCTACTTATTTTTCAACTAGCATGCTTTCCTTCATGTCCTGCTTTATGTGTTTACCTTAGCAAGTTCCTAATTAATGATTCCTATGCTCTCGAACCCTGCTGCCTTTTCTGTGTAATTTTTTTATTAGGACTCTGATCCCAGCATGTTATTACCTATTTAACAAATGTCTATATGCTCACCTAGTGATAGCTAATAAACTAAGTCAATCACAGGCAATGTGAAACCTTTTTTGAATTGATTGTGACTCTGTTCTGTCTGCTGTTTGACTGCTGGATTACATGTTTGAACTCAATCTGCTGAATATGGCCTTGTTTGTAGTTTTAATCTTGTATCATATTCCTACTCTCTTTTAAAATCCAAGCTATTTTTTCCTAAAACTATCTCCTACTTCATATACTATTTTCAACTCTTACTCTTAGTTGTCTGGGGTCCTGCCACCCCCAATGTGAGCACTGCTTAGGGTCCATGAGACTCCTATGAACTCTAAAATATTGGGGTTGGTTCTCCCATCCTTTGTGAATTTTGTTGAATATCTGATTTTGGTGTGAGCATTGCCCGGGGTCCCTGAGGCCCTTGGGAACTTTGACACACCAGACATCAGTTTTATGTATGATAGATGGGCCACCACTATGCTCAGAGATGCTATGTTTGAAGACTTGGTTCTCAGGTTAATATTGGACCTATGAAGGCTCCCTATAGTATAATGTTCTTTCATTGTGTAATTTATTCATATTGGTTCGTAATAGAAATCTTTGTAAAAATAGATATTAGGGTTATTAGTAAGTCTGGGAGGGATTTTTAGATATCTTTGTTGGGATCGGGTAGAAATCATGCCTATGGGATTTTTGTGATTATTTATATGCATTAGAAACCATGCCTATAGGCCTTATCTTCATATTTGTCCTAAATTTCCACTTTGTATCCTAGAAATCCTGTTATAGGACGTTTATCAATTCCGTATCAAAATTCATGTTCATGTATATTCTCAAGTTTCAATGTGCATTAGAAACCATGCCTATAGGATCTTTTGGAATTATCAACTTGTATAACATTCTGCTCACTTAGATACCATGTCCGTAGGAAATCATATTGGAAATTGGTTTTTGACAACTTAGACATCATGCATATAGGAAATAAGTGTAAAAATGGCTTAAATACTTAGATATCATGTTTGTAGGAAACGTGTATAAAATCATTTTTTATACCGTGAAATGACGCTTGTAAACAGTTTCAGCACTTAGAAAGCATGCCTATAGGGTCCAAAAGATAAAAATCCGCCTGTTTAAATTGATCACTGTTTATAAAGGTATGGTCTGATTAACGTTTAGATACCATGTCTCTAGGATTCTGCCGGTTATCACTTAGGCAAGCCTGTAGGATAATTAAATCCTGGGTTTAAAATTGTGATTTTCTTGCTGCTTAAAACGTGCTCAGATTCAGTAAGTGATACAAATCAGTAGGCAAATAGATAGATACTCACTGCCTCGCCTAAATAAGACTATTTTATATCCTATTTGTACTTATTTAGATATCCTGCCTATAAGACTCCTAAAATTATAAAAACTATTTGTTTGAATGGCGCAAACTTGTTTTGTCTATTTGTGGAGGTAAATATAAGCTCTAATTAGTTGCTTTTTATGTGATAGTCCTACATGTTTTTGTTTGTCGCTTAGTTTTCTCCTTTTAAGCACCATAGGTGAGTCTAGAACCACCTTAAATAGATTTCCTAACACCTCCAGGGCCATAGGTACGGGTAGTGCACGCATAGGGTACGTACTTGATGTTGTTAGAACACTTAGGTAATAATCAAGGGGTAAGGGTGATTGGGTAGTAAAAGGAAATTATGACATGTGCGCTAATGCTATTTGTAGCACCCCAGCTTGGGGACGATTACCAAGTATTGCACAGAAGTGATCCTACAGGCTAAAAAACCTAGGACCCCTTTTACTCCTTGTTTTAAAAGTAATATATGTTTGTTTATCTGCTTATAAGACTAATTCGGTTAAATTGAGTTTGGCCGGGACCCACCGTTTTGGACCTCAAGGGGCGCCTAACACCTTCCCCTCAAGGTAATTTTGAGCCCTTACCTGATCTCTGGTAATGTAAGCTAGTTCATGAGTTATTTGCTCTAGGTTCCCTAACTCACCTTAATCCGTTAGGTGGCAACTATTCAAATCTCATACCCAATTCCCAAAAGGAAAGGAGTTGTTCCAAAATATCAAAACCCGGACTCCGCAAGGAAAAAGGGGGCGTGACAGTACTTACCTATTTTGTTATACTCTATCATTGTACGCATGTTTTTGGCATCACTTAGTTTTTGCCCTATTTTTGCAAGAACTACCTCTCAAGAATGGGCCGATTCACTTTGATTCTATGAAGATCATGATGATCTTCCGTCTCTATACATGTTATATTCAACGGTCCTTGTATTTTTTGTCCGATTCAAGGCGTTAGTCTTAACTAGGGTTTGAGATTTTTCCTTATTCTTTACTGATTTCTGATTGATACATTTCCCTTTCTTGTGTTTGACTGATATTTTCCTTATTTTTGTTTAACCTACCGTGTTTCCCTTATTTTTACTTTATTTCTCCCTAAATCTGACTCTAACTAATCTTTGTATGATATTTTCCTTATTCTCTATTGTACCCCTTTATTTTAAGTATTATTTGCATGATTATGTTCTCTTATTCTTTGTTAATTTACTGGACTCCCTTGGTTTATGTATTATTTGCCCTAAACATCAATTCTAATTGATTATGAGTTAAATATTTACCACGTTTCTTGTTTTATGTATGATATATGCTACTATACAAATCCCTCTCATAAAACCTCTCGACAAGGGATTGGAACCTCTAAATCCTTACTTTTTTCTCACTACTCTGTTCTCTTACTCATTGACTAGAACACTCAAAACGCTCTCTAAATTGTTGAAAAACCTCCTCTGGTACAAGCACTGCTCGTGGCCCATTCTCGAGGCTCTTCTTAACTCCGAAGCATCGATGGATTTTGGTTTTTGCTACTACATTCTGTACTCTTTTAATTCTGCTACTGGTTAGTGTTTAAACCTTCGTAATGTTTAATTTCTTTCCTTCTTTCTGCACATGTATCTGAACTTTGGTTCAACTGTGATGGTGTTCATCTTTGACATCATTATGTGTTAATTGATGCTTGAGAATAGTCTACTATTCATGACATGCTTCACCATAATCTGCACCATGTGCTCTCTTATCTCCTAGGATTAGTTCTATACCCATGTAGCATCTTAACATGTTAATTCAGACTTTAATATTGTGGTTATATGTTGTTTTGCATGTTATGCTTAGATAATGCCCTAGCTCTATGAGAACCTATTTACTTGATTGAACTTTCAATGAATTTTGTGTATATTGGAGTGTTTTAAGACCTGTTCAAACTCGTTTCATGCTGTCCTGGATTTCCAGCTCTATTTTTAAGACTTTTGTGATAACATGTTTCCTAGTATGTCTTGGTCTATCTGTCGTTCTCTCCTTTCTAGGTTATCAACATGCATATCCCTCTATTTTGTTCAAGTGTTATTAAGGTGGCATTAGATTAGACTAAGTTTAATTTAGACCCTTAGATGTCCACTACTGCAACCTATGTATGCTTGCAAACCTATCTCTTCTCCTAGTTCCAATGATGTTTGTTTATGTGATACTTTGCTATGTGCACCTTGCTGAACCTACTGGCTTGCTTGACTATTTGTGTTGTATGTTCAGTTCAGTGATCTCTATCTACCCTCCTTACTTGTTACTTTGACATTCTAAATTCCTATTCTTAGCCTGCTGAAAGCCAAGGCTATCTAGGTTCTGTTGTTGGCCTCTCTAGTGTGAGCACTGTTCGGGGTCCAATTGAGGCCCTTGTGAACTCTAACACACTAAGGTTAGGCTCTAGTCATCCTCCAACTTCTAAAAAACTATCGCTAATACCCCACCTCCCTATCATGTATTTTGTTGATTCTAGGTTATGCAATATTTGGTGTTGTGGCTCACTAAAGGGGGTCTGTACTCCCCCATTGTGAACCTGTGATCGTGTGGTATAGTAGGCCAGAAATGTTAAAGGTCCAGCAAGGCTGGGTATTTAGCTATTTTGGGCCTACTATAGGCCTCTATTGCCATGTAATATTATTTTCTTATTAATATGGGCCTGTAATAATAATAATTTGCATAAACAATTGGGGTGTTAGTAAAAAGGGAATGGGTAGAATTCTATATCTACATACAATGGGTAGATAACATGCATATAGGACTTGACAATTTGTTTGCTATATGTGTTGTTCGATTGCGTGAACCCTATAGAAATCAAGATATTAGGATAAGCACACACACCCTACTTGTTTACTATTCAGACGCTATATCTACTGTTGCGTGGTTATAGACAGCATATCCATATGAAGTGAGAACTTTGCATGACTACTCAGTTATTCACTAGAAAGCATGCCTATAGGATGTATAATATCTGCTTTGTCAACTTAGAAACTACACCTATAGGAAATCACACACCAGTCTATAGAAATCATGCCTGTAGGACATCACTATTCGCTCTTCAAATGTTGTTATCCACGCAATTATTAGGAAGCATAAGTAATTTTGAGCATTTTCAATAAGTTTTATTATCCTTACTGCATAAATCACCTACAAATCATGTATCTAGTTTTAATAATTTATAACGTGTAGTCTCAATAATCAGCGTGTAATAATAAATACTCATAAACTACGTAGTCTCTTGGAAATCATATGTTTATAGGTTTCATAACCCCCCCCCCCCATAATCCGCAGATCAGTTAACTTGGGACAGCAGCACCATATATACGATATTGAATTCAGCAGCACCTAAAATCCATTCATATAGGACTCTAAGTCTCAAATTCTGAAACTGTGTATTGCTTAAACTGCTCACGTGCATTTGCTTGTTTGTGTATGAAGGCTAACTTGAGCCCTTAATTGCCTTTACCTAAAGTCCAACTTTTTTTGTATGTCGCTTAATTTTATCATTTTTTAGCAGCCTAAGTAAGTCTAGAACTATCCAAATACAGGTCCAAAGCCTCCTGGACCGTAGGCATGGGACGGGTAGTACACGCATAGGATACGAGTTATAATTGAACTAGTACGCTTTAGATAACAACTTAAAGATAGTAATCGGGTACCAGGAGATGATAGTTTGTGCCCACTGAATAATACGAGTAACACCCCATCTGGAGGGAGTTACGAAGTATTATTTATGTACATGGGGTAATCCTTTAGG
>MU688194.1:92047-131589 GCA_026770625.1 Nicotiana glauca | reverse complement strand
CAGTCTAGCACTTCAAAATAGAAACCTTACTCCATTAAACTGTACATGCATCATGGTCAAACCTAGCCGAGTCAGCTATGTTTTCCACATAATGACTCATTAAGATAGCCTTGCCCAAAGTCCACTGGGTTTCCTTGGAACCCAAACGGATGCCTTCACATTCTGTGCATTTATTTGGAGAACTTAAGTGCTTTGCTATGCTAATTATTGATTTAAATAGCCGAGTCTGGAGGGGGTAAGGGCCTAACACTCTGTTTTGCAGAAATGAGGCACGAAATCCCTAGATATGGCATGGTGACCAACATCCATCCAAGGCTACTGAATTGGTAGAATGACCTCCACTCAAGTGATCAAACACTCGTCCGCAAGTACCTAGGGAATCTGCCTTCTCTCCTAGAGGTTCAGCCCAGCAACAGAATCATAGAGGCTGCAACGTTGTTCTAGGATAGTGACAAATCTGTGTTCCGCTTTGGTGATCTAGAAATGACTCCTTTACTTGAAGAGATAGGGGGTCTAGCCGGGATTCCTTGGGAGACTCCGGGTTTGCTCATGCCAGAAAATCGCACAGGAAGGTGTTTTCTTAAGATGATGGGATTGAAGAAAAACCCAGACTTAACCTGTTTGAAGGACTCTTATATCCCGTTTGACAGTCTATATGAAAGGCACGGTTATAGCAAGTCATACCGCACCTATTCAGACGAATTTGCTATCACCTCGTTGGGGCATGTCCGTAGGAGGGTTTTTGTCTTCATGTTTTGCTTTTTTGGGATGATCGTGTTCCCTATGAAGAAGGCTAGGATCCACACCAGACTAGCCATGGTAACCAAAACTCTGATAGAAGGGATTGGTGGGAAGACTTTTAGTATAGTGCCCATGATCGTCTCGGAGATATACCATGCCTTGAGCAAGTGTCAACAACAAGGCTGTCATTTTGAGGGTTGTAATTTGTTACTTCAACTATGGCTCATGGAACACCTCCATAAAGGGGAATACCGACAAGAGATCTTACGCAGGGATTGGGATGACCATATCACCTTCCACCAGCCAAGGTGTATGAATTACATGCCCAGAATGTTCGCACAGCCAGAGGATGCCAAGGGATGGGTGGAATTATTTGAAAATCTGAAAGGAGACCAGGTGCAGTGGATGTATGAGTGGTTCCCCACAGATGAGTTCATCATTCGATCCCCAGATGCCCCATTCCTCATACTGATTGGTTTAAGGGGAACTTACCCTTACATTCCTCTCTGAGCCATGAGTCAAACTGGAAGAAAACAAATCATACCAAGGTTCGATAAGACAAGTCATCTCAGGGCTGATTTCCAGGATGACGATAGCCCTCACCAGTGCCAAGCTCAGCATTTGTGGCATCGCAAGATCATTTTGGAGAAAGAATCCATTGAGCCAGACAGGTATCACTCCAGCTGCGTGCCGCACTACTCGGGTTGGTTAGGGGACAATGGTATGGGTCAGCCAAGATCCGCTCGGGTTCACAGAATTATTGACGAGCATGCTGAAACACAGGCTAAGTATAATCAACTGCGCAAGAGAATCCTAGAGTATGAAAGTGAGCATCAGGAAATACAAGAAGCCCATCAGAAACTGATCGAGGAGTGGAAAGAAATGGTTGTCAGTGACAACAACCGGCTAGGGTATTTGGAGCAGGGTTTAGTAGAGCTGGAAGGGAAGTTCATCAAAAGAATTGAAGATTGTCAAAACGCTGAAGGAAATACAGGCGGACATTTGGCCTGAGCTTATTTGCTGTTAGGACTACGTGAGTTGGTGGAGCTGTTCGAGGGAGACAAGACTGCCAAATCTGAGGAAGGTCCTTCTGGGACAAAGTAGTTAGGAATCCTTTATTTTGCTTTAACGATGTAATAAGGGTAAAGGCCACTAGTGACATTTACTTTCTGTTATTTAGAGTCATTTTGGATTTGTCTTATTTTTATTAATAAAATGAGGCATTTAGCATTATAAGTTCTCCAAAACTATCTCGCTAGGTCTACCTCGGGCACAACGAGGCACCCAAATTAGGACTCGATTTATATTCCCACAAAATGTGTTTAAATACTGCAACACTTTTTCCTCAAAACCCGCACTAACTTGTTATCTTTTTTGTTTTTTTTCTTTTATTTTTATTCCTCTCCCCAAAGGTTAGTTCGTGCATTCTGGCACCATCAGCATATTCTACAAGATCCAAGGGCCCTCCACCTCATCCTCCTCCGAGTCCTGTCCGGAACAAGAGCAAAGGAAGAATGGAAAACACAAGTGCTAGAAAGGAGATTGAAAGGGAAGAAACTTCTCAGGGTACCCCAATTGCTAAGGGAACTGCTGCCCATCTTGAGCAGAAATTGTTGAAATTCTAGGAAGAGTTGGACCAAGTTCGGAACTTGGCAAGCCCATCATTCTCTCTTGCTGCTCCTGATGTCAACACCCAAAACCCCGCACCCCCAAAAAACACCCCGCAACCACAAATATAGCCTACACACGCTCAAACCTGCTACAATGATCCATTACTCATTCCCGAGCCACCAAACACCACAAACAACCACCTCCATAACACTTCTATATTTGTGGATACCATACCTCACTACACCCAACCGATATTGAATGCACCGGAGGCTGATGACAAAGACTCCCTCATCAAGAACTTAGCAGCTGAGCTCAAGAAGTTAACTAGTCGGGTGCAGGGTGTCGAAGGTAGCAAAGGCATTGAGGGGCTGAACTATGAAGACTTATGCATTCAGCCAGATGTTGAACTTCTGGAGGGGTACAAACCCCCCAAGTTTGAAATGTTTGATGGATCCGGAGATCCCAGGGTTCACCTGAGGACCTATTGTGACAAGTTAGTAGGGGTTGAAAGAGACGAGAAAATCCGCATGAAGCTCTTCATGAGCAGTTTGAAAGGAGATGCACTGTCCTAGAACATCAGTCAGGAACCCAAGAAATGGACGAATTGGGTAGGTATGGCAACGGACTTCATGGACAGGTTCTGTTTCAATACAGAGAACACACCGAATGTGTTCTACATACAAAACTTGAAGAAGAAGCCCACCGAGACATTCCGCGAGTATGATACTCGTTGGAGGTCAGAAGTTGCGAAGGTCTGGCCAGCCCTGGAAGAAGAACAAATGAATAGGTTCTTCGTCGGAGCTCAAGATCCCCAATATTACAAGAGGTTGATGTTGATCGAGGGTCAAAATTTCTCTGATATCATCAAACTCGGAGAAATAATCGAGGAAGGCATCAAGAACGGTATGGTAACAAATCTTGAAGCATTGCAAGCCACCAATAAAGCTTTACAAACTGGTGGCGCATCCAAGAAGAAAGATGTAAGTGCTGTGATGATCGCACAAGGAGCCAAATCACCACCAAAATGCCACACCTACCCATCACCTCCACTTACATATCAGCCTATCCCAAATTACCAAGCACTCGCACCCTCCTATCCACCTCCCGTTTACCAATCTACTCCACCTCTCACATATCAACCCACTTCACCCAGATACTCTCAACCAGCACCTGTTTACCAAGCTTATAACACTCAACCCACTTACTACCAATCGCCACCTACCCGCCAAAATTTCCCAAGGCCCAGACCAAATTTTAACCGAAAACCTCCCAGGCAGTACACAACCATCGTTGAGCCAATCGAAAAATTATATGAGAGACTCAAAGTTGCCGGTTATGTCACTCCTATCCCAGCCAAAACACCAGAAGATCCCTCCCAGTGGATCAACCCCAACAAGACCTGTGTGTATCACTCCGGCATGAAGGAGCACACCTTTGACGAGTGCCCTTCATTGAAAGACAAGATTTAGACTCTGATCGACAACAAGGTCATTATAGAAAAGGAGCTTTCTCCTAATATTCGTAACAACCCGTTGCCTGACCACAAAGGTGGAGACGTTCATATGATTGAGATCGAGGACGATTGGGACCCCAAAGGGTCGATAGGTTTGATTGCTGAAGGAAATGAACCAAAGAAGCCAGCAATTACCCTTAACCTAATTGTTGTGCAGAATCAACCCTCCAAGGATAACGAAGTAAATATGTCTGCACCACTTGAATTTGAAGCACCTCCTTCTGCAAAGGCGTCTGGGCCAATCGAAGTTGAGTTTGAGGTTCCAAAGGCACCTACACCCTTTGAAGTTGCTTTGTTGCCACCAAGGGTGCCTATTCCAGTAGCAATGACTGACATAACACCATTCCACTCAAATGTCGTACCATCTCGAATGCTGAATACTCCCTATGGGGTGGGAAATTTGATTACTTGGTAGAAGCTTAAGGGAACGGTTCGCATGGCGTGTATCCATGGACGACCTATAATGGCATTGTAAGCCATTTCCTGATTTATGATGTGGAATGTGGTTTCCAGCGTGACTCCCTGCCAAGACTGGCAGTGATATCTCTTCGGAGGTTCACTCCACCACATTGTGAAAACCCGTTAATGTTATGTAACACGGTATTATCTTATCTTCGAGCCTCGTTTGTGTGAGAACTCTTGAATGGATAATACACGCGTCGCTTCCATCGTCTACCATGATTCTCTTCACATCAGTATCAGCAATGCGTAAAGTTATCACTAAAGCATCGTAATGAGGGAAAGACAAACCTTCGGTATCAGACTTATCGAAGGTGATACTGTCTTCGAAGTTATCATACCGTTCGTGGGCGATTGTACGCTTCAAGTTGTGTGTGGCGGTGAACTTTACATGATTGATCACCGAGTCATCACCTCCACCGACGATCATCTGTATGGTGCATGCTGGAGAAGGTGGTTTTGGTGGTCCTTGGGATTGGTCGCGTCCTCTAGCAAAACTAGCCCTTCCTTTATCGCTGAGTAGTTCTTTCAGGTACCCCTGGTTCAGCATTCTGACCACCTCATATCGTATACCTATAGAATCTTCGATCTTGTGTCCTCTTTCCTGATGGAATTCGCACAGGACGTTCGACCACCTCGCACTAGGGTCCGATTTCATTTTTTGTGGCCACTGCACCTTTGTTCCCAGCTTTTCTAGTGCGTACACTATTTTTGAAGGGGAGACACAAAAGTTATAGGTAGATAATAACGGGGGTGTACCTCTTTCATTTTGAAGCAGAACGGTATGTCGCGGCATGGCATCTGGATGCCTCGGAGGAGGCGGATTAGGAGTTCTAATGTAGGGTTGATGCCTTTCTCTGTTGAAGCATGGAATTTTTTCCCGTCTCCCATCGTTGCATCAATCCCTACTCAGCTCTGAGTGTGCTGACGTCAATTATTGGGTTGGACTGTTAAGATCGTCTTCGTCCGCTCTTACTTCGACGCAGTAAGAATTATGGATCTCTTCCCACGTGGTGGGGGATAATTCATGAATCTGTTGAGCAACTTCTTGGTTGCTTTCGATCCATCTCTATTCAACCTGTTTTGGAAAGCTGCGACCGCCATTCCTTCTGATACATTTGGCAGTCCCATTCTTACCCTGTTGAATCGGGTCAGGAAGTCCCGGAGTCCTTCACCTATTATTTGCCTAATGGTAAAGATGTCATTGACCCTGGCTTCGGCCTTCTTTGATCCTGCATGAGCGGTGGCGAATTTGTCTGTCATATCTTTGAACGTTGATATCGATCTAGCCGGTAGTTGTGAGTACCATGTTAACGCCCCTCCTATTAGAGTTTCACCAAACGTTTTCAGCAAACGGATGTCACTTGTTCTTTCGACAAGTCATTACCTTTTACAGCGGTTACATAATGGATCAGATGGTCTTACGGATCTGTTGTCCCATCGTATATTTTCAAGTACGGTGGCATCTTCAAGGTTTTGGGGATTGGGTGAGGAGCAGCTTCCTCACTATATGGTTGCTCGACAAACCTTCCCACATCGCATTTCGGCAGTAGCTTAGGGGCGCCGGGTATCTTTTCCACCCTTTCTTGGTGCTCTTTCATTTGATCACGAAGCATTTTATTCTCGTTCTCCATTTCTTCCATTTTCCTAAGGATGGTTGCGAGTGCATCTTCGTTTGCGTTGATAACGGTATGGGCGCTGCTCGTTCGGACAGCGCTAGGCTCACCTGTGACAGCAGCGACTTCCGCCGTTGACGAATCTTTGGTATTTCCCTGAGGGGTTTTCTCGAGCATGTTGCTTAGAGCGCTCATCAACCATTCCTCTAGCAACTTTTTAACTACTAGGGGTGTTTCTTTTGCCGCAGACGTAGAAGCTCCTCTTTCATGCAAGATCATTAGATCTTCAAGTGAAGAGGGTGAGATCTCCCCCTCTGGTGTGTTACTTGGTGTTAAGTTCGCGGTATTTTCTCTACCGGCTTCGTTGAGGGGGCCTATGAGGTTACTTGAGACGTCTGCTATCATCTTCAACCTTGCTTCTTTCTCTGCCATAGCTGGCTTCTATGGAGTATGAAGGATAGTGATTGTTGTTTTTGATATCCTAGGTGTGAACTATGGTTTCGACTACCGAAATCCCCACAGACGGCGCCATATTGTTTGACTCAAAAGTTATTAAACACTTTTAAGCAAATCAATCAAAAGAGATGAAGGAGTAAATCGTAATTAAAAATAATAAACCCTAGGATATTCTTGGTAATCGATTTTAGGAACAATAGTATATATATGAGAGAGAGAGAGATAGAGAGAGAGAGAGATAGAGAGAGAGAGAGGATATTTAGAGAGATGAGAGAGTAAGAGAAAAAAAATGTATATTCATCAAGATCCCCCTCTTACAAAGCTTGGGTCCCCTTTATATAGAAAGGGATCCTTATTTAAATATAAAAGGACAGAATCAAAGTACACGCTATAGAGGGGCCGACAAGGTTATGGGGTCGTTCCTTCTATTATCCCTAAGTCGTCCTTCTGTCTCGGCTTACATATGTTCGGCGGTAGGTCGTGCCGGTTTATGGACGTGGTCAGTCAAATTCGACCCCATACAAAAATGTCGTTAATCTACTCAACTGATTTGAATGAACTCAATACAGATCGAATCAAATTGAAAACGTACTCAATCTCAAACTCTATGGTCAGTGCAAGATGTACATTAAAATATATGTGGCATATACTATCGTTTGAATCCGCCTCCGAATACAACAAAGGATGTACATTCAGGAGCGCAGCTAGAGTAGGTCGTAACCTACGGGTTCGGCCAAACCCAATAACTTATGTCCAAATCATGTATTTATCTTAATAAAGTCATTAAATATATATAATTTATTAATTTAGAACCCAGTAACTTAAACATATTAAATTCCTGAACCCATAAACTTCAAATCCTGACTCCGCCTTTGTGTACATTAAAGTAGTGACGAGGTTTTTATTCCTTTTAGTTAAAAGATACTCACTGATATAAACTGTGCAGTAGATTTGCAATAGATATAATACTAGAAAATAGCAGAGAAGTGTACATGCATAAATATGCGAAGCAGTAAATGATTACTAGAAGAAATCACGGTTAGTTTTCTCCATGTCAAAACCAATCATTTTCTTAAAGCAATAACCATTAAGCAAAAATAGTAAATCTACGAACTTTCATTGTATGAGAAATGTACTCAAGATAGAAAATCAAATGGCTCAGCAACACCCTTCGTGCGTTTATCTCATGCTCACCAGATACATGAATATATGTCAAATCAATGCACGACAACTCCTTTTGTGAATTTATCTCATCCTCAACGAGCATATGTATAATAGTACTAACCAAGTAAAAGAAATGCCATTGGTAGTAACTACAAAGAAGAGAGTACACAGATAGAAGCAATAAACAAGTCGGAAGTATATGAAAAACAGTAACATACAAGATAGTAGGCACAAAAGTAGTAACAACAAGTAAGGCAGAAGAATATAGGTTTCAATAGCTAATGAGGTAGAAGGTTTAGGTTAAATCACAACAAATGCGAAAAAGGTATAGATGTACATATAGCAAACAAGAAGGTAAATATGAACGTAACAATAAATAACAATAGAAGGCACTGATAGAACAATAGCAAATAAGGGCAAAAATGCAAAGATGTTGTAACAACAGGACCGGTCGTTTTGAGCATTTGTACTTCGTTTGGTTGTTTGAGGGAATGAGTAGATCCGTATGAAGTATTATAACTTATGTGAATCGTCGATTTTGGTTTTAAGGTTATTCGGAATTGATTCGGAAGAATGATCCTCAACTAGAAGCTCTAAATTAAAAAGGATTGACCAAGTTTGTTTTTTTATTATTTGACCTCGGATTAGATTTTTGATTGTCCCGTTAGCTCCGTTGGGTGATTTCGGACTTAGGAGCGTGCCCGAATTGTGATTTGGAGGTCCATAGTAGAGTTTGTCTTGAAATGGCAAAAGTTGGAATTTGGAAAGTTTGACTGGTAGTGAAATTTTTGATATCGGTGTTGGATTCCGATTCTGGAAGTTGGGACAGGTCCGTAATGTCAAATGTGACTTGTGTACAAAAATTTGAGGTCAATCAGATGAGATTTGTTTGTTTTTGGCATCAGTTGTGGAAGTTTGAACTTTCAAGTTCATTGATTTCGAATTGAGGTGTGATTCGTCATTTTGATATTATTATGTGTGTTTTAAGGCCTTGAGTAGGTCCGTGTTATTTATGGGACTTGTTGGCATGTTTGTATGTGGTCCCAAGGGGATCGGGCGTGTTTCAGATGGTTTTCGGATCATTTTTCCTCCATGTTTTCATTGTTAAGGAACTGCTAGTTCTGGTATTCCGAACCTGCGAATGATATTATGCAGGTGCGATAGATGCAGATGCGATCAAAGCATCGCAGAGGTGAGATTTCACTGAGGGGTGTGGAGGCATCTGCATAGAAGCGCGACCGCAGATACGGTCAGGGCCATCACAAAAGCGACCCTATCGAAAATGCGAGTCCATCCTCTGCATAAGCGGAGGTCACAGATGCGACATTTTAGCCGTAATTTCGGAATAGCTGGGCAGAGTTCGAGGGTTTTGGTTATTTCTTCATATTTTGAGATGTGAGACTCGGATTGAGGCGATTTTTGAATCAAATTTCATCACAAATATTGAGGTAAGTGTTCTCTACTCAATTTTGATTACATTTCATGAATCTATCTTTATTTTTGGAAATTGGTTGATGAATTTTAAAGAGAAATCGGGTTTTTTGGCCTAAAGTTTCATAATATGAATTTTTGAGTTTTGAACATTGAATTAGAGTTAGAATTGAGTGAAACTAGTATGGTTGGACTCGTAATTGAATGGGTTATCGAATTTTGCAAGTTTTGTCGGATTGAGAGGTGCGGCCCTGGGTGTGATTTTTGGCAGGATTTGGGATTTGATTTGGGATTTGAGGTTTATCATTTGGAAATGTTTCCTTGGGTTTTGTTTGATGTATTTGAGTTGTTTTTGGTTAGTTTCGAGCGGTTCGAAGGCGGAACGTGCGAGATGGCATTTTTGGAGCATCGCTTAGCTTGCTCGGTATTGGAATTGGCTTGTTCGAGGTAAGTAACTCTTCTAAAATTAGTGTTGAGGATATGAAACCCCAAATTATATGCTATGTGATTGATAATAAGGTGATGCACATGCTAGGTGACGGGAGTTTGTGCGTGAACCTTTTGATTGAGACTCCATTGTTTTCATGGAACTCCTTAGTGGATCTATTTTTGTTGATATATGTGTTTCACCATGTGATAAAGTAACTGAGATGTTGATCATGCTAGATATCATGTTTAGGCTTCATGCTGATATGGTTAGGACCCATAGTGGTGTTTTTTGTTGTCATCTCACTGATTTCATTGATACTTTGTACTTAATCATATTCATACATTCATATCATATCTCAGTCTCAGTTGTTGTTATTGGTACATCATATCATTGTTGTCGGGCTAATTTCAATGATATTGTGAGCTCGTGAGTGCGAACAAAGAGATTGATGACTGAGTGAGGTTGAGAGGCTAATTATGAGTGACAATTATAGGATCGGGCTGCACGCCGCAACATGTTATATTGATTTATGCCTTGATCTGGCTTATGACAGCGCTTGGGCTGTAGGAGCCCCTCCAGAGTCTGTACATACCCCCAGTGAGTGCGGATGATATTATTGAGGGATGGATTTACCTGGATATGTATTTTTGTAAGGTACTTGATACGTGGAGACAGATTTCTCCACATGGTTGGATTGCCCTTTTTCCTCGGTAGTGGGTGAGTTATAGTTAGTGTTGTATATGTTGCGGGATGAATTTTCTTGGGCCGTATGGGCCATATACAGTACCGAGTGGTTGAGCATAATGAGTGAAAAGTGTGAGACACTGAGATTGAGTACTCTGAGAGTGTGAGTACATGATTCATCTCTGAGATACATGGCATTGGAATGCACACATGACATATAGGCATAGAGACATATTTTTCCTCGTGTTGTACGGTATCACATCATTCGTGACTTTTTACATAAATTAATATGTGATCATAGAGAGGTATTTCACGCTTGCTATCTAGAAAAAAAACAAAACATCTAATTTATTGTGGAAAGGATTTTTGATTTTTTTTTACAGTTTTCAAACTATCTCATATTTTACGATAATTTCGGTAAAGGATTTGAGTTTTCACTGATATTCTTGAAAAGTGAAACTATTTTTGAAAAAATGCAAAAAAGTTGAGCATTTTTATCTTTGAGTTACTTTCTTATTTATATGCTCTACATTGTTATGAACTGCTATTGGTTATTGGTGTTGGACCTGACCAATGTTCCAGCTCATCACTGCTATCAACCTAAGGTTAGGTTTGCTACTTACTTAGTACATAGGGTCGTATGTACTGATACTACACTTCTATACATTGCATGCAGATGTGGCTGATGTTGTTGTTGTGCTCGATGGTTGCCCAATTTGGAAATGTACATGTGTTCCTGTTGTAGCTGCCTCTTGTTCATGGTAGCCTTAGATTTATAAAAAACTCTGTTTATGTACTTTTCAAATAAAAGATGTATTTACCTCATATCAGCTTTGTAAATTCTATTCTTAAAAGTTCATGATTTGTACTAACGATCCTTGGGAAAGGTTTAAGATTCAGATAATTTCTTTGTTTGATTGTCTTATTACTATTATTGAAATTGGACAGTTATTACTGGGCTTACCTAGCGGGTTGGGTTAGGTGCCATCACGACGAGAGAATTTTGGGTCGTGACAGATTGGTGACAGATCTATAAGTTCATAGGTTCTACAAGTCATGAGCAAGTGTCTAGTAGAGTCTTGCAGATCAGTATGATGACGTCCATACCTATCTTCGAGAGGCTACATGGCATTTAGGATATACTTTCCATCTTTCTTTCATTATCATCCGGCATTGATTCAGCTTGAAGTGTAACTCTTGAATTCCTTTCATGCGTTCGTATGCACACATGAGCGCTCGATATCAGCCGTGCATTGACGACTTGTGATTCATAGGATGAGGTGCGAGATGTGATTTCAGTATGCTGATGATGAGCTAAACTAGAGGACTCGAGGCCGAGTTTCAACTTTAGCTTGAGCACAGAGGTTTTGATTGTGTGAGCACGTGATTATGAATTTATATGTCCGGTAGTGTCCATATAGGTGGAGTTTGTGACTAGATAGCTACGTGATGAGTATGATGTGACTGCAAGATGTGTTGATATGGTTTGAACGTGATGATAAGGGTTTGCTTGAGGTGTAGAAGGGGCTATTGGGTGTTTGATTTCTATCTTCATTCGACGTGTAGTCTCGAGTTTTGGGCGTGTTGAAGGATCTTTCATGTTGTTTAGTTGTAGAGTGAAGTAAATTTTCAATGTCGTGATATGAGTTCAGACTCAAAAAGATTAAGTGATTGCGTAATAGTTATGACTGTAGAAAGGATTAGAGAGATGTCAGTTTGAGGCAAAGTAGGTGGGTTATCTCCTACGGGGTGTCTTGAGGTTTGTATGATCCTTATGATGTTTTGTAGCTAGTTCTCTTTTACTAGTGAATTATATGTGTTGCAATTTGAGTTTGGATCGCTTATGAGAGTTGGCTTGACTATCACAAGGGTGAATGCAAGATTTGTAGATGATTTGAGATACTAGACAATTTGTATTTCATGAGCTTTTGGAGGATTTAATGGAATCTCACTGCGATATTCTGGTAGTAATAAAGTATGGGCATCATGAGTTATTGTGTATTTTTACTCTACTGCTTTGAGCTAAGTAGAGGAGTCTGCTATTGCTAAGTTGATTTCACGGCTAGGTGTTGTGTTGGTTTCAATTTGAGGTATACTTGTAAATCATTTATGACTTACAGAAGTTGTGATTGAGGATGACTCGAGTGAAGGAATTTCTAGATACGGGTTGTATTACACTCTATGTGTATACAAAAATCATGGAATGATCAAGTGGTTATTCGTGAAGGATTTAGTGTGCATGGAGTAGGGATTCACTCGGTTTCTTTGAAGTGTGGATTACTTCTTAGGGTGTTGGTGTGCAAATGGGGCACATGTTGTTCGGTCTATTTGATCAGTTTAATTGAGATTTGAGTAGAGCGGATGACTTGAAAATGGTTCTAATGAATTTAAATTTATATGTGGCAGTTGAGAATTTTTAAGATGGGTAAATGGCTAGAAATTGATATTTTCATTTGATGCTATCGAGACTTGTGGCATCTCTATGTCCTTATGGATTCTATGCTTCAGTATCAAGAAGGTGAAGGAAATAATTTTAGGTTCACAGAAGGTCTCAGAGTGGGTATCCCGGTTGTAGTACTTTTGGGGCGCTTAAAAAGGAATTCAGCGGCTTATAAGCCTTAGGGCATATGATTCTATGCTAAAGTTCGTGGGGAAAGTTTTGGCTAAGGATAATAGCGTCTTAACAAGGAAAAATATCAATTTGAAGGCAATCCAGAAGGAACTTGGAGGATTTGGACAACTTGGTAACGGGTTGGATAAGCATGGTAAGGGATGTGATTGGCTCCTTTGGTTCTTATGATGTAGTGAGTTTCTACAAGTGTTTGTGGCGATACTCTTGGGTTTTGACAGCCTGCTTAGCTTGGTTGAGTTTGAGGGATTCAGTCCTGATGGTTTGGTTAAGTGGAAATGGATTTCGGAGAGTTTTTGATGGTTTGTACCACGGTTTGAGATGTATATTTCCTACTGGTGTGTGGGGCATGTTGCGTATTGTGGTTTTCTCCTGGGTGGGATCAAATGAAAATTTCTTGGCTAATGGAGTATGTAGTTGCTATGACTCGGAATGGATTACAAAGTTCTCGTATCTTTCATATGATGGTATGGTATATGCGGTGTGTTATGTAGGGTTGAGATTTGCATGTGTAAGGTAATAGTTTAGTTTTGAATGGAAGGACATGTATTCTTAGGCAGCATGGACAATCTCAAATGACTAGATAAACGATATTACTATTAGATATGGCTTGATGAGGGTGTAACTTCAGAAAGGGGCAATGTGTTCTGATTTATGGATACTCCACTGATACTGCGTCACTCTCTATGTTGATCGACTATTGATATTTAATTTTGCCATAAGGCACGGAATAATTATAGAGGTATTCCACGTGGGATGATCGCGTGTAGGAGATGTATTAAACACTCGGGCTGTGGATTTGAGATCGGATATGGTGATTCGTGTGCTCTATGAATTTGGAGACTTGGAGTTCTCATGAGTAGATTATTTCATGGTTATGGACTGTGAAGTTGTTTCTGTAACTAGCCAGATGATAGTATGTGTTATGATTCGGTCATTATGGACTTTCGGAGGGTTATTTATCTGTTTGTGGATGACTAGAGTTGGTTTGGGGGTCCAATGATTGGATGTATACTACTATTATTAAGGGATGTGTCATTCGGTTGTTGTTGAGCTTATTCGTGTTCCGAAATGATCTATGATTACTCTTCTATGCTATTAGGAGTTTTGATTCGTTGGTTTTATGCACGTATGGTGCGGTTCTATTAGGGTCTTATAGCGGAATTTGAGCAAGAAGGTATTGGGTATTGCTTGGTTGATGGCATATTGGTTATGCTCTTTCGGGTTTTGTGTGCATTGTGTCATTTGCTTCTCCGTGGTTATGGTAATTCACTTTGGGTTCTTGATGTTGAATCTCACGTGGTTATTGATTTTGAGCAAGGCGACTCAAGGTATGTAGTATGGGCCAGCATTGGGATGGGGTCACTCATTGCGGCGAAGTTATATTGAGATATGATCCTTTGTGTTGGATTCATGTGTTTTGGTTTTACTATGTGTGCTAGTCTCTTGGCATGGCGTTTTAATGTTACTTGTTAAGCTGCCGGGACAGTTCTCTCATTTGAGTCATTTTCATGATTGAGTATATTTGGAATGTTTCTATTTGGTGCACATGGTTCATGGGTTGTGGTTTTAGATTGTATTAATGTGGCATGTCCCTAGAGTGGAGGGGTTGGATGAGATGAGGTCATTGGGCCCAGAATGGATACTATCAGATTTGATTGTGGTATATTTAGAAGAATAATATCGAAAGTCGGCTTAGAAATTTGCTATAGTCCTTGTCAAAGGAGATGGAGCTCTATGCCTTGTTGATCTAACGAATGGTTATGAGTTTCTTTGTGTTACTTTCATCATTGACAGTATATGAAGGTATAAGAAATAGGCTTTGTTTGATAAGAGGTTTATTAACGGTATTGGGTTGTTTTAAGTAGCTACTATGATTAGAAATTATCGCTATGAGTATTTGAGTTTTGAGGTATGTCATGTGATTACAACTTGGGTTACTAATATGACTTGATACAGCTTGTTCAAACATATACAGTGTGTAGATGCGAGATTCTGATCTTATATAAAATTCCTGATGTTGGAAATTGGATTCTAAGGCTATAGGTTAAGGTTGAAGTAATGATTTTCAGTTATGTTGTGTTATCATAAATAGAATAAATAGCATTTTTATATTTTACTTAACTATTTTTATTAAATTGTTTTTTCCTTAAACTCTTATTTTTAAAATCTGGCCCAAATTAGAACCAATTAAGGTCCAAATGGACCAGCCCACGCTGATTTAACCCCCCTAGAAGCCCAACCCCAAGTGACCCAATAAGCCTACCCAGTACAAAACCCAACCCATCTCCCCTTAAATCTCACCCGTTGATCAAAAGCGATCAACGACTCACAACACCCTACTACCTTTCCTTATATCCCCATAACACAACCTTAATCCCCATTTTCTTAAGAAAACTGCCTTTGTTCTCTCTGTTACTCTCATCTCCTTCACAAACCCTAGCCATCACACCCTTCAATTCTCTCTGATTCTGACCCTAATATGGAATTCCCTTATGATTTTCCTTCCATATATGCTCCATCTCCGTGTTACTTACACGATTTTGGTCTTACTTAGTAATTGCCTGTTTTTGGCAAGTACCAAGACTGGAATCATGTGCAAATCGTCTTCAATCTTCAAGATCTAGATGGTATTCCTTCTACATACGTTCATGGTAAAGTGATATGAGGCCAATTCACTAAGGTTTTTGGTCGAATCTTTGATTTCTGTCAACTAGGGCTTGAAATTTTCCCTTTTCCGCACTGATTTTTCGATTGCTTGTGATATTCTTTCCCTTCTCTTGTTTGACTGATGATTTTTTCTTATTTGGGTGTTTAATTTCTACTACCATATAAATCCCTCTCCTATTTCCCTTTGAGATAGACTTTAGTCACCGGATTCACTAAAAACTTAAAGCTATCACTCTATTATTCTCTCATTCTTTTGTTCTATACTTTGGTTCTTGGCTGGCTGAAAGACAAGGCCACCGGAATTCAATTCTTCCAGGGGTTCATCTGAAACCCTTGGAAACTCTGACGCACTAAGATTCTAGTTTCTATTGCTCTTTATTGACGTTCAGAGTAAGGCGGAGTTTGTTCTTTCTTGTTTGTCTGTTTATCAATTGATAACTGGTAAGTTCCTTAGCTTTTGCAATTTCATTCTCTTGTGTTCATGTCTTGGACATTCATACCTCTGAAATTTCATGACACAATGTGTTTTTAAGCCATCTCTGTGTGCAACCTTGTTGGCACTGAATTTGTTTTATGATCTGAACTTTATTAGCCTTTGATTTTACCTAAAATTTTCAGTTCTGAGACATGTTTATTATACATGCTTAACTTGAATAATTTAGACTTTTTTAAGCTCGTTTAGCCTAGTGTTTTGGTACCTGAATGTTTCCATTTGCTACTTGGCATGAGTTTGCTTCCCTGCTTTAATCTGAATCATTGTAATGACTAGCTCATACTTAGAATGTACTATAGTCTTTGTTAAGGCATTCATATTAACTATGATCTGCTGCCATGATAGCTTTGTCACTTTATTATGTCTTTGGTCTACTAAATACTGTATCCCTCAGTGATTATCTGAGACCTTTAGAATAGCTATAACTTGTACATTTCCCTATAAAGTTTAATATTGGTTACTTCATTGATGTAAGTTGGCATGTCTATTTCCTGATGTTGTGATGGACACTTAACACGACTTGGATCTCTAGGCTTTAAATCCTTTTAAGTTGTTACTCTATTTTGAACTTATCTGACATTATGCACTCTGATGTTTGTTTTATAACCTTAGAAAACTTGATTCCCCTAACTCTCTGCATATGTTTACTGCCCAATATGTTATCTCTTGCTAAGTGTTTGAATCATATAATATTGATACCAACTTTTCCTCTAAGTCTTGTTGATTCTCTTAACTGGCATTATCTGCGTTTAAGCAACTCTGCTATGTCTTCTTCTAAAATACAAGTGTACCTCTTAAAATTCTATCACTTAATTATTATTCTCTTACTCTCATCTATTATCTATATTATTCTGAATCTATCACTCTTGGTCGGCTCAAAGCCAAAGCCACCAAAACTCTCTCGATTGATCTCTCTGGTGTGAGCACTGCTCGGGGTCCATTTGTGACTTTTGTGAACTCTGACACACTAGGATTTGGGGTCTTTTGGCCACTCTATTTGTTGTTGGAACTTAAGTTGTCTCTGACACTTACCTCTTCTCCTTCATTTTATTTGTTGAATCTGCAAACTAGGTTGCTTCAGTGATTTCTGTGCGATTCTATAATTTATTTGGGTCATGTGTAATTGTTTGGCCTGGCATGAGTTCCTCTATGACTTTGGGTTGTGCTGATGGGCGTAGTCTCTTGTTTGAGAAATGCTTGGATTAGGGCATGCTATTTGTGAAGAATGAGCTAGTGAAGGCCCAGGCAATACTATGCATCTCCTTTTGGGCCTGTTATTAGGCCTACTATTGTTCCTTGTGTATTATTTATACTTATATCCATTATCTGGCCTGTAACAATTTTGTAATAAACAATTGGGGTGTTAGTGAAATTGGAAAAATGGGTATATTCTAATGTTTGCATAAACATGCCTATAGGATTTATATGACTTACTTATTAGTTTATACAACCTACCATATATGCTATTAGTTTCCATGTACACTAGTAGAAACCATGCCTATAGGGAATCACACATTCACTCAACCTGTTACTTTGTATTATTAGATAACATGCATATATGAAACCAGTGTCAATAACTATTCGCTAAATCTGTGAAATTGCGGCATGTTCGCTAGATACCATTCCTATAGGATCACATTAATTTTATCTAGATATCATGTCTATAGAGCCTTAATTGACTAATTAGCCACTGTCATTGTTGTTTTCATCACATTGCTCACTTAGATATCATGCATATAGGAATAAGCAATAAAGTCTGCCAACTACTAGAACCAAACTAATAAAATACTACTACTCGCTAAGAAAGCATGCCAATAGGATCAAAAAGCGAAAATAATTCTGAGTCATTCCAATGGTTTTCACTGTCCCATTGCGTAAATCACCTAGAGATCATGTCTATAGGTCTTAATAACTTATAATCTGTAATCTCGATGATCAACATAGTAGTACCATACACTCTTAAACTGTGTAGTCATTTAGAAACTATGTCTACAGGTTTAAAGTGACACCTTGAATCTGAAACTGCCTACATAATACAAAATCTGCGTGCGTGCATTTGTTGTCTAAATGTGGAAGCTAACTTGGGTCTTTAACTAGCTGTACATGAAGTCCTATTTGTTTTTAATGTCTCCTAGTTTTATCATTTTGAGTAGCCTAAGTAAAGTCTAGAACCACCTAAATAGAGGTCAAATGCCTCCTAGACCATAAGCATAGGACGGGTAGCGCATGCGTACGGTACGACTTAGAATTGAATTAGAGCACTTTTAGGTAAACAATTTTAACATAGTAATTCGATAGTACGAGATCATAGTCTGCACCCGCTAAATAATATGAGTAAATCCCTATCTTAAGGGAGTTGCAAAGTTTTATTTATGTTGCACAGGGTGATTCTTTAGTCTAAAAAACTTAGGACCCCCCTTTCTTGGTACACTTAGTTGTCTAATATAGACCATTATAGTTGTATCCTTGTAATCCTTAAGATTTATTTCAATCCTCATTATGTGATAATAAAGCTCTTTGACCTTCTATCCTCTTTGTTTATTGATCATCTTGCCTAATCCACATCATCTTAAGTTCGGTCGAGACCCATAATTGTGGACCTCGAAGAGTAGAGGTAATTTGATCCCTTACCCGATCTTTGATGGTGTTGACTAGTCAAACAAAATTAACGGCATAATAGGTGCCCTAACGCACCTTAAAAACTGTTAGGTGATGACTCTTCTTCTTAACACTCTATCTTTCACTCAAAAGAGTTGTCATATGTCGAAACTCTCTTTTGCGAGAAAAAGGGGCGCAATACTAGGTTCTGTTACGATGTGTTACGGAGGGAGAATTGGGTCATATCAAGTTGGTATCAAAGCTCTTGTTTAATAGGTGTTATGAGTCACAAGCAGGTTTAGTAGAGTCTAGTGGATCGGTATGGAGACGTCTGCACTTATCTTTCGGAGGCTATGCAACTGTTAGGAAAATTACACTTCTTTGATCCTTGTCGTGCGAAATTGTTGTCTTCAAAATTCTAAACTTCTATTTTCTATTCTCTCACAGATGGTGAGGACACGTACAGACAGATTTGATGACCAGGCACTCGCTCCCCCTACTAGAGCCGCGAGAGGCAGGGGTCAAGTTAGAGGCCGAGGACGTCCACGTGGTGCAGCTAGAGCACTCATACAAGCTGATACAGAGGAGCCGCTAATAGCTCCACTCGAAGCGTAGGCACCTTAGACACCAGTTACTGCACCAGATCTTCAGTAGACCCTTGCACATTTCCTAAGCATGTTCAACACCTTGGCTCAGGCTGGATTGATTTTACTTGCTCCTGCCACATCTCAGGTGGGGGGAGGAGCATAGAATCCTACCACCCGTACCCCAGATCAGCGGGTTCAGCCTATGCAGCTTGTAGCCCAAGTTCATCCCAAGGTTAAGGCATCAGTTTCTAAGGTGGAGCAGATCAGGCTTGAGAGGTACAAGAAGTACCACCCTCCTACTTTTAGTGGATTAGCATTAGATAATGCCCAGTGCTTTCTTGAGGAGTGTGATCGAATCCTTCGTACTATAGGTATAACGGAGTTGAGTGGGGTTTCTTTCACTCTGTTCCACCTTAGAGGAGCAGTCTATCAGTGGTGGTGTGCTTATGAGTTGGGTAGTCTAGATGAGGCAACTTCACTTACTTGAACTCAATTCTCGGATATGTTCTTGAGGGAGTATGTTCCCCAAAGTCTCAAAGATGCATTGCATAGAGAGTTTGAGTAGTTGAGCTAGGGTTCCATGACCATGTCAGAGTGTGGGGTATGCTTCAGTGCTTTGGCTAGACATACACCAGCCTTTGGTTATACAGTTTGAGAGAGGGTCCGTCGATTTATCAATGGGTTCCACCTTAGTAGGGGTGTTCATAAAAACCCG
Source organism: Nicotiana glauca (assembly GCA_026770625.1). Taxonomy (NCBI): domain Eukaryota; kingdom Viridiplantae; phylum Streptophyta; class Magnoliopsida; order Solanales; family Solanaceae; genus Nicotiana; species Nicotiana glauca. Next base: position 111,792 of record MU688194.1, on the reverse strand, counting down.
AAAAATCGAACCAATTCGAAAACCAAACCAAACCGACCAAAAAAATCGATACTTTTGGTTTGGTTTGATTTTGGTTCTGAATTTTCAAATCGATCAAATTTGGTGTAATTTTGGTTTTAATCAGAAAAAAATCGAACCAAACCGACTATAACAGTAGCTATTTCAAATTTATTATTATACAAAGTTTCAAAAAATTTATGGTAAATATTAATAGTCTGCACTTTTAATATAATTCTTTACCTTTACATTATAGTTTGATCGTTAGTTTTCTTTTGTTTAGTGGAAGAATCCATTTCGTGTTAAAAATAACATATTTTTAATTGAGTCCTTAAATTATTCATCACTATTTGATTCAATTATCATCAATATATCTTGGTAAATAATAGATTTCTCAAAGGGCAGTTGATTTGATAGTGTTACATTAAAAGTGTGATTGTCGAAATATGTGTTTGGTAGTGTATGTCTTATATTTAATAAAAAATGACAAATAACCAAAAAAATCAAAAAACCGACATAAACCGAATCGAGAAAAATTGACTTAATTGGTTTGATTTGGTTCTAATATTTGAAAAACCGACTTACTTGGTTTGTCTTTTTAAGAAAAAATCGATCCAAACCAAATCATGAACACCCCTACACCTTAGTATCAGTCTTAGCATGGCCCGGGAGTTGGAGATATTTCATACCAGTAGTTCGTGGGTATTACGACAAGAGTGGAGGGTATGATTTCTCAGGACAGATAGGAGAGGGAGTGGTACTCATGCCCTGGTTGTAGTTCGTCATGATAGGGGCTATGTGGGTCGCCCTCTTCATTCAGCACTTCCAGCCGCCAGTGGTATTCCAACTACTCCTAGGCCCCAGTGTGACAACCCGACCCGTCGTCACGTGAGTTACCGCCCTATTTTCCCCATTTTCTGCTTCTCTATGCTTCATTATCAGTGCTGGGTGTGAACGAGTTGATTTGGATTGGTTTTGGTAGGAAATGAGACACTTAGTCTCTTTAAGGAAGGTTTGTTTTGGAAAAGTTAATCGGACATTGACTTATGTGTTAGAGGGATCAGATATAAATTATGATGATTCGGTTAGTTTCGGGGGATGATTTTTGACTTAGGAGTGTGATCGGAAGTAATTTTGGAGGTCCGGTGTAGAATTAGGCTTGAATTAGCGAAGTTAGTATTTTGGCGAATTCTGGTTGATAGGTGAGATTTTATTCAAGGGTTGGAATGGAATTCTAAGAGTGGCAGTAGCTCCGTTAAGTGATTTGGGATGTGTGTGCTCAATTTCAGACCATTTGGTTAGGTTTTTGATCGAATGCATATTTTGGAAGTTTTTAAAGAACTTAGGCTTGAATTCAATGAGAAATGATGGTTTTAGTGTTGTTTGAGGTGTTTTTATGATTGGTACAAGTTGGCATCAGAGCCTAGGCAACTTAGTCTCACGAGTCATGAGCCGATTTAGTAGAGTCTCGTGGATCGGTACGGAGACGTCTGTACTTATCCTCAGGAGGCTGCAGAACCTTTAGGAAAACTTCACACTCTTGAAACTCTTGTCATGCGGCTTTGTTGGACCGAGAACTAAACTTCTATTATTCTATTCTCTCATAGATTGTGAGGACACGAGCTACCGGACGTGACGGACAACCACCAGTGCCACCTACTGAGGCCGCCAGAGGCCGTGGACACGGTCGTGGTCGTGACATAGGTAGAGGCAGAGCAGCCAGGGCAGCACCTGCTGATCCATCAGTTGCCACAGCTCAGGATCAGACTCCAGCTGTGGATACTCTAGAAGCACCTGTTCAGGCACCAGCTGTGCCTATCGTGATTTCGGGTCTTTAGGAGACCTTGGCACAGATATTATGAGTCTGCACTGGCCTGGCTCAGGCAGTTTCAGCCACCACGGCAGCAGCAGATACTTCGCAGACCGGGGGAGGTAATCAGACCCCCGCTGCTCGCACACCTGAGCAGGTGGTGCAGGGGCTACAGACACCAGAGGCACCTCCAGCTCAGCAGGTTGCACCAGTTTAGGGCTTCGTGGTTCCAGCTATGCCAGACGATGAGCAATGTCGTCTCGAAAGGTTTGGGAGGCTCCAGCCTCCGGCATTCAGTGGTGCTAAGGGCGAGGATGCCCAGGGTTTTCTTGATAGATGTCAGTGTATGCTCCGTACGGCAGGGATTCTGGAGTCGAGTGGTGTGGCATTTACTACTTTTCAGTTCATGGGGGCTGCTCTTACTTGGTGGGAGGACTTTGAGAGGCGTAGGCCTGTCGGTGCAGAACCCCTGACTTCGCAGGAGTTCTCCGCTCTTTTTTTGGAGAAATATGTACCTCAGTCCTGCAGGGAAAAGCTGCATAGGCAGTTTGAGTGGTTGACATAGAGGGATATAACAATGACCGAATACGAGATGAGGTTTTCACAGTTGTCCCATCATGCTATTTGGATAGTTCTGTCATATCGTGAGAGGATTAGGAGATTTTTGGATGGCCTTAACTACCATCTTCGTATTATGATGACTAAAGAGAGAGTACTGGGTGCTACGTTTGAGGAAGTGGTGGATATCGCTCGTGAGATCGAGTCAGTTCGTCGTAGAGAGCGAGAGGAGAGAGAGGTCAAGAGGCCTCGTGGATCGGGTAGTTACAGTGGTGCTCCTTCGAGGGGCCAGTTACATAAGGGTAGATGTCGTTCTTTCAGGCGCATGCTCAGTCGGCCCTCCAGAGTATCGTGGGGGATCTTCAGGCCATGGACATCATGGGCCCCATCAAGGTCAGTTTTCACTCAGTGCTCTCCCAGCTCAGAGTTCATCTCATGCCCCATCAGCTCAGGGTTCTTCTGTACCGAGTGCATCTGCCAGTCACTCCGGTGCGAGAGGTTCCCTTCAGTCCCCATCTCTATCACCGGGCAGCTGTTATGAGTGCGGAGAGTTTAGTCACTTGAAGAGGCACTGCCCTCGCCTTCATGGCAGGCAGTATCAGCAGAGGGGTCAACCATCGACTTCGGCTCAAGTTACTTCATCACCCGCCCAACCAGCTAGGGTTGGCGATCAGGCAGCCAGGGGTCATCCCAGAGGTGGAGATCGATCAGGTGGTGGCCAGGCTCATTTCTATGCTATGCCAGGCAGGACAGATGCCATTGCTTTAGATGCTGTCATTACAGGTATTGTTTCATCCACAGAGATGCCTCAGTATTATTTGATCCCGGTTATACCTATTCATATGTGTCTTCATATTTTTTTCATCATTTGGGTATGTCCCGAGGGTGTCTTGCTTTTCCTGTTCACGTATCTACCCCGGTAGGCGATACTATTGTGGTAGACCATGTATACCGGTGATGTTTGGTGACTATTAGGGGTCTAGAGACCCGAGTCGATCTATTGTTATTGAGTATGGTGGATTTTGATGTCATTCTAGGCATGGACTGGTTATCTTCGTGTAATGCTATTCTAGACTGTCATGCTAAGACAATCACTTTGGCCATACCGGGTGTGTCGTGGATCGAGTGGCGTGGTGTGACTGATTATGTTCCTATTAGAGTTATTTCTTTCTTGAAGGCCCATCGTATGGTTGGGAAGGGTTTCCTTTCCTATTTGGCATTTGTGAGGGATGTGGGAGCTGACACTCCTAGCATTGATTATGTTCCAGTTGTGAGGGATTTTCCCGATGTATTTCCTGCAGACCTGCCGGGCATACCGTCGAACAGTAATTTTGGTATTGACCTGGTGCCGGGCACTCAGCCCATCTCTATTCTGCCATATCGTATGGCACCAGCGGAGTTGAAGGAATTGAAAGAGCAGCTTCAAGAGCTCCTGGATAAAGGGTTCATTTGGCCTGGTGTGTCACCTTGGGGTGCGCCAGTTCTGTTTGTGAAGAAGAAGGGTGGCACAATGAGAATGTGCATCGATTATAGGCAATTGAACAAGGTAACAATTAAGAACAAGTATCCCCTGCCTCACATTGATGATTTGTTTGACCTGCTTCAGGGAGCGAGGGTGTTTTCCAAGATTGATCTCTGTTCGGATTATCACCAGCTGAAAATCAGGGATTCAGATATTCATAAGACTGCTTTCAGGACTAGATATGATCACTATGAGTTTCTTGTCCTGTCTTTCGGGCTGACCAATATCCCAGCAACGTTCATGCATCTGATGAACAGTATATTTTGGCCTTATCTATATTCATTTGTCATAGTGTTCATTGATGATATTCTGGTATACTCGCGCAGTCAGGAGGAGCACGTGCAATATTTGCGAGTTGTATTGTAGAGATTGAGGGAGGAGAGGCTCTATGCAAAGTTCTCCAAGTGTGAGTTTTGGCTCGATTTAGTGGCTTCAATGGACACGTGGTGTCCAGCGAGGGGATACCTGTTGACCCAAAGAAGATAGAGGCGGTGCAGAGTTGGCCTAGACCGTCCTCAGCCACAGAGATTCGTAATTTCCTTGGATTAGCAGGCTATTATTGCTGGTTTGTTCAGGGTTTTTCCTCTATCGCATCGCCCTTGACTATGTTGACTTAGAAGGGTGTTTCATTTGTATGGTTGGACGAGTGTGAGGAGAGCTTTCAGAAGCTCAAGACAGCTTTGACCATAGCTCTAGTACTGGTTTTGTCGTCAGCTTCAAGTTCATATACGGTATATTGCAACGCTTCCAAAGTTGGGATTGGTTCTGTTTTGATGTAGGAGGTTAGAGTTATTACTTATGCTTCTTGTCAGTTGAAGCCCCATGAGCAGAACTACCCCGTTCATGATTTGGAGTTAGTTGCTATAGTTCATGCATTGAAGATTTGGAGGCATTACTTGTACGGCATATCTTGTGAGGTATTCACCGATCATCGCAGTCTTCAGCATTTATTCAAGCAAAAGGACCTTAATTTGAGGCAGCGAAGGTGGCAAGAGTTACTGAAGGATAATGACATTACTATTTTGTATCATCGGGGAAGGCCAATGTAGTGGTTGATGCTTTGAGCAGAAAGGCGGTGAGTATGGGGATCTTGGCATACATTCCAGTTGAGGAAAGGCCATTTGCAGTGGATGTTCAGGCCTTGGCCAATCAGTTTGTGAGACTAGATATTTTAGAGCCCAGTCGGGTGTTGGCTTGTGTGGTTTCTCGATCTTCTTTGTATGACCGCATCAGAGAGTGTCAGTATGAGGATCCGCATTTGCTTGTCCTTAAGGATAGGGTTCAGCATGATGATGCCAGGGATGTGACCATTGGGGATGATGGTGTGTTGAGGATGTAGGGCCAGATTTGCGTACCCAACGTGGATGGATTTCGGGATTTGATATTGGAGGAGGCACATAGCTCGCGGTATTCCATTCATCCATGTGATGCGAAGATGTATCAGGATCTTAGACAGCACTATTGGTGGTAGAGGATGAAGAGAGATATTGTGGAGTATGTAGCCAGGTGTTTTAATTGTCATCAGGTGAAATATGAGCATCAAAGACCGGGTGGCTTGCACCAGCAGATGGTTATTCCTGAGTGGAAGTGGGAGAGGATCACTATGGATTTTGTTACCGGACTCTCACGGACTTTGAAGAAGTTTAATGCTATTTGGGTGATTGTAGACTGGCTGACCAAGTCCGCGCACTTCATTCCGGTTTGTACTACTTATTCTTCAGAGCAGCTAGCAGAGATTTATATTCGGGAGATTGTTCCGTTGCATGGTGACCTAGTTTCCATCATATCAGATCGGGGAACTCAGTTCACCTCTCAGTTTTGGTAGATGTTTCAACGAGAGTTGGGTACCCAGGTACAGTTGAGCACAACCTTTCACCCTCATACGGACGGACAGTCTGAGTGCACCATTTATATATTGGAGGATATGCTACGCGCCAGTGTTATTGATTTTGGAGGGTCATGGGATCGGTTTCTACCGCTTGCAGAGTTTGCCTACAACAACAGCTATCATTCTAACATTCAGATGGCACCGTATGAGTCCTTGTATGGGAGACGGTGTATATCTCCAGTTGGTTGGTTCGAGCCCGAGGAGGCTAGATTGTTGGGGACAAATTTGGTTCAAGATGCATTAGAAAAGGTGAAGGTGATTTAGGAGAGACTCCGTACAGCGCATTCGAGGCAGAAGAGTTATGCGAACAGGAAGGTCCGAGATGTGTCATATATGATTGATGAGAAGGTCTTGCTGAAGGTCTCACCCATGAAGGGTGTTATGTGATTCGGAAAGAAAGGGAAATTGAGTCCGCAGTTCATTGGGCCTTTTGAGGTACTTAGAAAGATTGGGGAGGTGGCTTATGAGCTTGCCTTGCCACCTAGCTTGTCGGGTGTGCATCCAGTTTTTCATGTTTCTATGCTCCAGAAGTATATTGGAGACCCGTCCCATGTTCTAGATTTCAGTATAGTTCAGCTGGAGGGTGACTTGACTTATGATGTAGAGCCAGCGACTATTTTGGATCGTCAGGTTCGGAAGTTGAGGTCAAAGGATATTGCTTCGGTGAAAGTGCAGTGGAGAGGTTAGCCTGTTGAGGAGGCTACCTGGGAGACCGAGCGGAAGATGCGGAGTAGATACCTTCACCTATTTGAGGCTTCAGGTATGTTTCTTGACTCGCTCGAGGACGAGCATTTCTTTAAGTTGGGGAGGATGTGACGACCCGACCCATCGTCACGTGAGTTACTGCCCCGTTTCCCCTATTTTCGGCTTTTTTATGCTTCATTATCAGTGTTGGGTGTGAACTAGTTGATTTGGATTGGTTTGGTAGGAAATGAGACACTTGGTCTCTTTAAGGAAGGTTTGTTTTAGAAAAGTCAACTGTACGTTAACTTATGTGTTAGAGGGCTCGGATATGAATTCTGATGATTCGGTTAGCTTCGGGGATGATTTGTGACTTAGGAGTGTGATTGGAAGTAATTATGGAGGTCCGGTGTAGAATTAGGCTTGAATTGGCGAAGTTAGTATTTTGGCAAATTTCGGTTGATAGGTGAGATTTTGATCCGAGGGTCGAAATGGAATTTCGAGAGTAGCAGTAGCTCCGTTAGATGATTTGGGATGTGTTTGCAAAACTTCAGACCATTTGGAGGTGATTTGGTTAGGTTTTTGATCGAATGTATATTTCGGAAGTTTTTAAAGAACTTAGGCTTGAATTCGATGAGAAATGATGGTTTTAGTGTTGTTTGAGGTGTTTTTATTATTTGGACAAATAGAAGTGTAGTATGAGTACGTAAACAACATGTACTCAATGAGTATCCCGTCTAATCTCGAAGAAGTAGAGACGAGAGGTCGACTTCAACACTTGCTAAAGGTCAAATAATAATATACTAAAAATGTGAGAAAATCATGAATTTATATAGTAGTTCTAACTCACAATATCGGAAAATAGGTAAACACCTTTAACAAATAATAAAGGGTTTTCAAGGTCTACTTTTCATTATCTTATCAATTTATACCAAGACATGAAAGGCAATATCAACATTTAAAATTCTCACACAACAATATATATCATGTGCAAATCATGCCGAGGTCGACAGCCCGCTCCAACAAAAATAAATTGTGCACTTGCTGAGGGTCGACAGTGCACTTATAGATGCATCTATTTAATCTGCTGAGGCGTTAGGCCCGTCCCAAAATTAAACACACACAGACGGTCAATCAAGTAGTCAACAAGGAATAATTATCCATAGAAGAGCCAATTCCCTTTCAAAGATTTTTGAAAATGAAGTTTAATCTTTTGTGGGAATTCATTTACTAACTCGAGGTGGTTTAAGACTTTCAAATGTCGATAAATTTACAATTAATCCAAGTATAGCATGCTTTTGGGTCCTAACTACCCGGACAATAGCATAATAGTAGCTACATACGGACTCTCGTCACCTCGTGCGTACGTAGCCCCCACAAATAGGAGCACATAATCAATTATTTCACCTATGGGGACAATTCCCTCTTACAAGGTTAGAAAGGAGACTCAACTCGCTCCAAAGATCTATAATCGGCATTCCAAGCTATCCCGAAGACTCAAATCGATGATTGAAGCTCCAAAGCTAGCCAATAATTATGAAAATTCTTTAATATATACTAAGGTAATCATTATAATACAATTTATAACAATTACTAACCCCGATCGAAAAGTTGACAAACACTCCCTCAGGCCCACGTGACCGCAGATGCGGAGTTTTGAGAATTTAGGGGAAACCGCAAACGCGGAGTTTTGTCCGCAGAAGTGGAAGGCACAAGTGCAAAAATTCAATCGCAGAAGCGAAAATATCCGCAGAAGTGGTGCATTGACCGCAGAAGCGGGAGTCGCAGATGCGACTAAGGAGTCGCAGATGCGGAAATGACTGGTCGGTGCTATTTAATTTCGCATTCGCGAAATTTTAAAGGGTTTCATATTTTTCACTTCGGACTTGGATAATTTGGGCGAGTTAGAAGAGAGAATGTTGGCCCAAGTTCAGTTGAAGTTTTGAAGATTGACAAATGAACTCAGGGAAGGACCTGGTCCATCTTGGGAGACACAGTTAGTCATAACCATTGCACATGGAAGGCACGTGAGGAAGATATGTATTGAAGATTGCGCAGCAAATATCTTCTGAACGGAATCGAAAAGGTTGCATTGAGTTCTAAGGAGGACAGTCTCCTTATGACAAGAGAACACAATCCTAAGCTAGGATAAGGATGGGAGTTTGTATTGGTTAAGGACTCAAATCGACTAAGGATAAGCATTGGAGTCTCGATCAAATTCTAACTGCTAATCTATTAAATAACCAAGTTTTTCTCTTTTACAGCAATGCACATACGCAGAAGTTAAGCATATTTGAGAGCAAAAAGAGCAAGTCTGATTTGCAAGCAATATATGCGAGATACAAGTGTGCACGTCTGAAGCTACATGAACTAAGATAGAAGAACCAGTTTCATCATTGTGTTTGTTCTAAGTCTAGTTCAATTGTAGTAGGTTTTAATATTGTACCTTTCAGCTTTCTTAGAAGCAATTGTATTAGGTACTTTGAGTATTCAAGTTAGAGTTAACTTGAAGGTGTCGCAACAGTTGAGGCTGTGTGCTACACTGGGATTAGAGTTAATCCTTAGGTTTACAAAGAGTTTTGTAAATGCAGTTTTTGGCTCAGTGATTTCGTGGAGTTTGGGAAAATCCTACTGAGTAGTAGGTCGTGGTTTTTTCACCTTTTGAGCCAGGTGTTTTCCACGTAAAAATCTCTGTGCACTTTACCTTCAGTACTTATTATTCCGCAAACTGCTGTAGTTAGAACACTTAGAAGAACCAGGTTCTTCTAATGCAAAAATTAGGTACCACACAAATCACCCCCCCCCCTCTCGTGTGGTTTTGACGTTAATAACATCAGAGAAATCAAGGGACTTCTTTGAGGTAAGGATTTCTGAGTCTAAAACACAATTCTAAGGTGTTATTACATGAATTTAGACTGAAAACTAAGGAATTAAGGAGTTAGAATGGAGGTTAGGGCTTGAACTTAAGAGAGTTAAGAGTGGGGATTTGAGGGGTCATTTGGACTCTGATTTTGGTAATCTTTATATGTATAGACTCGTGGTGAGATAAGGAATCCGTTGATGTTAAATTGTTTGATTTTTTAGAAGTGGGCCTGGGGCTCGGGTTTTGCTAATTTCGAGATTTTTGCTATTTTTTGATTGTTTTCGATTGGGTATTGTTCCATGGCATATTGTGACGTATTCCTTATGGTTTTGATCAGATTCGACGCATGAGGAGGTCGATTTGAGAGTCAAGGGCATAGCGAGCTAGGATTTTAGCCGGCTTGAGGTGAGTAATAGATATAAATGATGTCCTAAGGGTTTGAAACCTCGTATTTGCACATCATAGTGCTATATTGAGGTGACTTGCACGCCAGGTAGCGAGCGTGGGGTAGAGCACCATTGGGGATTGTGACTTGGTCTGTCCCGGTAGATGAATATACTGCGTATTTGACTGAAATTCACTTATTATCATTATAATTGAGCTGATTGATATATTTGAGCTTCGTGCCAATTGATTGAGTCCTCTAGAGATTGCTATTACTGGTTTCTTACCATTTTTACGTTTTATTGAATTCAGTCCTTGTATTTAATACTATTTTGCAAATTCAGCCACCTTTTCTCAAACTAGAATCTTAATTAATATTTTTAAATGAAGTTTGGGCTGAATATTTCTATATTATTGTGCCCGAGAGGCTTATGTGATTTAGGACTGAGTATGGGATCGGCTGCGCGCCGCAGCGGTATGATATTGATATTGATATGAGGCCGAGGGCCTAGTTGATGCCACGAGATGGCTTATTATTGCGCTTGGTCCGTAAGGGGCCTCTCCCAGAGTCTGCACACCCCAAGTGAGCGTCGTCGACAATAAATAAATGGAGCGAGTTGCACGCTGCAACGGGTACTAGAGAGTACCGGTCTATGTGTTGCATTGCATATATGATTGTCATTTACTTATTTATCTGTTGTGGTATTTCCATAATTGTTTTCATTGATTTACTGATTTTATACTACTGGGTTCAAGTTGCTGTATTTATAGAATTACTTTGTGCCTATTCAGGATTTCTTATTCTCAGCCTTTATTTATGTTTATTACTCACTGGTTCAGAGTACTCACATTATTCCCTGCACCTTGTGTGCAGATCCAGGTACACCTGAGGCTTTGTGAGGAATTCTCTACCTAGCAGCTATCTGGGAATATCAAGGTAGCTGCATTTGGCGTCTGCAGTCCTGATCTTCCTTCTATCTTATTTGCTTTATTTCCGCATTTCTAGAGAACGATATGTAGTAAGTGGATACTCATGTATTATAGGCTCAAACTTGTGACACCGGATTCTTCGGGTTGTGTAGTTATTTTATTACTTGGGATTCTGCATGTTTTAACTTTATTTCAGATATTCAGTATTATGACTTAGTAATTATCGATGTTAATTAACTCACAAACTGTATAAAATGGTTAAGGTCATTAAATTGGCCGGGCTTGCCTAGCTGTGTGTTGGGCTGCATCACGATCGGGGTTGGGGTCGTGACACCCAGGAGCCTTATTATACACCACCGATGTCTATTTTACGTCCTGCACGGGGTGCTTTGATCGATTAGTCCAGCCGACCTGGCTAGAGTCAGCCACGCCCTCCAAGAGCTTGTTTTGAGTGTGGCGACACTCGCCATATGGGGAGGGATTGCCCCAGACTTAGGATGTGTGCACCTCCACAGACTTCTCAAGCATCGTCTCCACCAGGTCCTCAAGTTATGATTACAACACCAACTACCACGCCACCTGCTCGGCCAGCTCGAGGTCGAGGTCAGGCAGGTAGAGGTCACCCTAGAGGGGGAGGCCTGTTGATGCCAAATGTTTTCCTCATATATTTCAAAATACATATATACTTTCAAAAGAGTGCATACATATAATAACTTGATTCATAAAAACATACAAGTATTTATCCAATTTTTTCAATAATTTTAAAGATTTTAAATAAATTTATTCTCATATTTTATTAAATAAATAATCATTAATTGAATCACAAATAATTTTATGATGATTTTATCATCTAACTTCATCATTTATATCCATATTACGTTTTAAATATTTTTTGGTGCATTTATTATAATTACATTTGCATTTTTCGGCTAAAATTGCACATTTTGCAATAATAGCCCATATACACTTATAACTACTTTATTTATACAGTAAATAACTTTTTATATTTTTATAGTATTGAATAATTATTTCTAACCATTTTTACGCACAAATAATATTTTTACTATTTTATTTATCATTTTTATAAATTATTTTATTAAATAAAAATGTGTATTTAATTAATAGCCCTAAATCCCTCCTATTTTCAGACCTAGGCTACCCAAATCAGCCCAACACCTAAAGTGCCTAAGCCAATAACCCCATCCCAAAACCAATGACTCAATTACTCCAACTCAGTCGCGACCCATTTAACCAACCTACCCCGCTCACTTATTAAATCATTGCCGTTGATCTTAGGAGATCAACGACCCCTGTTAACCTACCCCTTTTAATATTAACCCCCAAACCCTAATTCCTCCCATTCCCTATCACCCGGCATCACCAAACTCTCTCAACTCCCTCCCTTTTGAGGAACCCTAACACTAGCCATCACAGCTCAAATCCCCTCTCCTAATCGCTCTTCTAATGGGATTTCCTTCCTATTTACGTATCATATTTGTATATTTCCGCTACTGGTTGATTCTCTATGGTATCACTTAGTACTTTCCTAAACATGGCAAGTACTATTACTCTGATTCTGTCCATTTCTTGAATCTGGATGATATTCCGTCTACACACGTTTATTCTACACCATGTGAGTCCAATTTTGTCTATATTTTGCTGATTCTCACTTACCCTAAAACTAGGGTTCACAGATTTTCTTTTCAAAACAAACCAAAATATGTTCGAGTCCTAAATTTTGGGTGTTTTCTTGTCTATATTCATCCTATTATGTGTAAGTTTGATTTTCCTTATTTAGATTCTGCTGATTTCTTTTCACTTGCCTTAAGAGTTGGAATTTTAGATCTTGTTTTCTTAATCAGTTCGACTCAATGATTATGGTGCTATTTGTGTCTCTATTCATCTTTGTGTGTGAATATTCTATCACTTTGTTTTCCTAAAATTGGGGTTTGCCTATTTCCTTTTCCCTAAATCCGATTTTATTTGATTCTGCATGATGATACTTCCTTATTTGTGTTTGATTTATATTTTTTCTTATTTATTTTCTCGATCTCTGTCACTATATAAACCTCTCCCCTTTTCCCTTCAGGACAGACCTAGAATCGTTGTAATCTCTCTGAGTTCTCTTTGCTATCTTGTTCTATCTCTAATTTTGGCTGGTTGAAAGCCAAGGCCAAATATTCTGGGTCCTCAATTTTTATGGTGTTATTCTTGCTTTCCCCACCTAACTGGTGAGTTACTATATCTTTTCCATTTTATTCTTATGCATATGTGACCTGTGTCTAGGATCCAGTGTGTTTAAAATTTACTTTTGAGCATGATTCTGTCAATTCCATGTTTGTTCGAGTCCCTTTAGATCTTTAATTAACATTGTTAGTTATGTGACTATTTGTTTTGAATAATATGAATCCTCTTAAGTATTTAGCTTAATACCTTCTAATTTGTTTCCTGTATGCAGTATTGTTAATTTTGCACTTGTCTTGAACTTTTAGTAATCTCTTAGGGTAGCACTAGAATATCTATAAGTTCACTTATTCTAAATTTTTTTTGATATGTTTGATCAGTGCTGAGTCCTTTCCTGTCACTTATGTGCCCTGATAATGTGTTCTTTAGAATTTTTTTAACCCATACTCTTTCAAGTAATTGCTTAACTCTAGGGTACTTATCAGATTTATATTTTCCTACCATGTTTAAATACTATTTGTAAGTAAGCACAGCTTGTCCTTAATATCATCATGCACACTTAGCTTAAATAGACCTTTCAGGCTTTAACTTATTAAGCACTATGCATTTGTGCATGAAGAACTTTGTAAATCTTGCCAACTTGTTTTCTTAGATCTTTAATGTAATTTTTCATATGTGTTCAAGTCTTGTTGTCCACTACCCTGTGTTCTGAACTCTATTATGTTGTCTTCCTAAAATCAAGTAGGTCTTTTTAAAAATCTGCCTCTTATCCATTGCCTCATTTTATGTGTTGCTTATGCTATCCTGAATCCCCATTCTTAGGACCTTTAGGTTCTGTCCTTGACCTCCCTAGTGGGAGCACTGCTCGGGGTCCAAGTGAGACCCTTGTGAACTCTGACACACTGGGGTTTGGTTCCTAATCTCCTTTGAACTATTTCAAAGCATTTGTTCTCTAGTGTGAGTACTACAATGGGTTCTCGAAGCCCTTGGGAACTATGACACACTAGAGACTTGGGTTCTGTGTGATATAGGTGAATCATTCACTACTGGTTATTGTGTATCTATGAAAATGAACCTTGGAGTTGTTATGTGTTGAGGGCCTAGGTTGTCCAGGTTTATTAGGGCCTGATGTAGGATCTCTATAGTTTTATTTATTTTTTAATTCATTCATTAACCTGGTCCATAATAATTTTGTAATAACAGTTCTGGGGCATTTAGTAAAATTGGGAAGGGTCTCTTATTTTCATTTACAAAGTCGGGTAGAAATCTTGCCTATAGGGTCTCTATTTGTGTTGTTGATTCTGCTTATGAGTTCCATATTATGTTGTTGTATGTTAGAATTCTTGCCTCTAGGTTCTATATTATGTTTACATGCTAGAAATCATGCCTATAGGAATAACACTGTTAATTATGTTAGAAATCCTGCCTTTATGTGTATCAATTTATCCAGTAATTATGTGTTAGAAACCCATAGGATCAATACTTGGCTTAATTATATGTAAAAATTCTTGCTTGCATAATGGTTAGTTTTTGAAATCATACCTATAAGGTTAAAATAAATTTAATTCTAGAAATCATGCTTATAACGTTAAAATCAGTTCAATTATAGAAATCATGCCTATAAGATTTAAATAAATGATTCTGAATGTGCTTCTGCGATTATCACTGTCAATCATCTAGACAACATGCCTATAGGATTAAACAAATACTCTGGCCATATTCGTGTCATTTATATAACACGCCCAGATACTACGCTAAGCTAAAATCAGTAGGCCAATGTATAGGTAGGTCCTAATGTTTGCATTAAGAAACTGATACTATATACGACCACTTGCTTGTTCAATGTTTCATAGATATCTGCCTATAGGACCCTACATTTAGTAAAACCTGTTGATCAATTGCGTGCATTTGGTGTTTATATGAGAAGGCTAATTTGAGCCAATATCTGTCTTTATTTGAAAAGTCCTAATTGTTTTGTATGTCACCTAATATTTTACAATTTTGAGCAACTTAAACCATCCTAAATAAAGGTCCTAATGCCTCCAGGACCATAGGTAAGGGACGGGTAGTGCACGCATAGGACACAAGTTAAAACTGATTAGAGTGCATTAAGTAAAACTCAAAGATAGTAATTGGGTAGCAGGAGATGATAGTCTGTGCCTACTGAATAATATGAGTAACACCCTCATCATGGGGAGTTATAAAGTATTATTTATGTTGCAAAGGGTGATCCTATAGGTTAAAAACTTAGGACCCCCCATCCCTATTAAATATTTCCCTCGCTTTCTCTAGACTAATTCACATAAGTTAAGTTCGGCTGAAACCCACCGTTGTGGACCTCGAGGGGTGCCTAACACCTTCCCCTCAAGGTAATTTGAGCCCTTACCCAATCTTTGGTGATGAAAAGACTGGTATAATCTGAGTAATTTGCTATTGATTCCCTAACGCACCTTAATCCATTAGGTGGTGACTTTCTTAACCAAATCCTTTTCCTTTCTCTCAAAAGGAGTTACCAAATGTCGAAACCTGCTTTCGTGAGAAAAAAGGGGTGCGAAAGCATGGTGATTCTGCTAGGATATCCTTAGGCTCTCACGTTAACAAACTTGGTTTGTGAATTAGTCTTTCTGATAAACGTGCCTTTATTATTCTGCTAACACTTTCACCTTCTTTTTCCATTTTTCCTTAGTCCTTTGTTTAATTTGAGTACAACATTATGCTCACCGAATTCCCTTTTTCCTGTTTTATCGCTTTTTTCATTATGGAAACTAACTCCTTTCCTTGTTTTCTTTCTTTCCTGACTTTACAATTATTAAATATCATATTTTATCATTTTCATCATGTAAGTACTTGACAACGTGTTATTGTCCTTTTGCATAAATACATGCTCAATATCATATTCCACTCGTGCGTAATTAATCCCATAGCAACACTTGGTGAATGTCTGCGCTCTTCCTATATTACCTTTTTGAATTTGGAAATGATTATTTGCGGTAAAACTAGTCGATCAGCGGTGCAATATACGGTTCCGTGTGTTTCCCTATCAAGTTGTCTACTTGAGGGTACCAGTCTAGACTTCTATAGAAACCTTACTCTGATGATAACTGTACATGCATCATGATCAAACATAGCATGGGTTAATATGTGTCTGCATAATAACCTTCTAAGAAAAAACCCTAAAAATTTATCTCTTTTTATCTTAAGGCTGCTACCGATTCCTTATCTGTTATCCTGACGTCCTGTATGCAGGGTTGTTCGGAAATCCCTTTGCAACTTCCTGGACGTTCATACTTTGTTCTGTAGTCTTTCAATTACTATATAGTTTCTATAATTAAAGATCACCAGGATTTTCATAATCCTAACGGGTGCAATCACGATTTGTGCATTATGTGGAGAAACAAATATCGATATGCTAATCACTAATGTGTAAGTAGTCGAATCCGGAGGGGGAAAGAGTCTAACTTTGTTTATTTTTGCAGAAAATGAGGCACGAAGTCCCCATGTTCATCTTGGTCTGAAATATACCACCTTTATTGCTAGATTGGTGGGAAAACCTTTCACCAAGCGACAAAAATCATGTGAAAAGGGTTCTCGGAAACTTACCCTCCTTATTAGACATCTAGCCAAATAACATGCTGATAGAGGCTGCTACCATGTTCTAGGAAGGAGAAAGGGTTATATTCCATTTTGGCAATACAGAAATGACTTCTCTCTTGGAGGAAATAGGAGGATTCGCTGGCCTACCCTAGGATAGTCCTGGTTTGTTAGTACCATAAAATCGCACTCCCAGGGGGTTTCTGAAAATAATAGATCTAAGAAAAATGATGATTTAGCAAGCCTAAAGAAGTCCTACATACCTTTTGACTTCCTCTACAAACGATATGCACACAGCAAATCCTATCATATTTTTCATGACGAATTTTCCATCACTTCCATGGGTTGGACTCATCGTAGGGTTTTTGTATTCATCGTCTGTTTTCTAGGTATGATAGTGTTTCCAAGCCAAGGGGACAGGATTCACACCAGGTTGGCCATAGTATCCAAAGAGTCAATAGAAGGGATTGAGGGACAAACATATACTATTGTTCCAATGATTGTAGCAGAAATGTACCGAGCTTTGGATCGTTGCAAGAAGGGGTTCAAACATTTTGAGGGTTGTAACTTGCTGCTGCAGATTTGGTTGTTCGGACATCTTCAGAGAGACCAGTATCACCAAGAATTTCCACAAAGACCATGGAGTGACCACATAGCTTTCCACCATCCGAAAAGAATGACCTTCATCCCAGACAGGTTGGCACAACCAGAGAATGCGATAGAATGGGCACAATTTTTCAACAATCTGATCGAGGACAAGGTTCATTGGATGTTTTAGTGGTCCCCTACTAGCGAATTCATCATTATATCTTGGGATGTTCTACATTTGGTGTTGATTGGGTTAAGGGATATATATCTATGTTCCTATCAGGGTCTGAGACAAACTGGTAGAAAACAAGTCATACCGCTGTTGATACCCAATTTTCTCTATATATTTTAAATATGCATAAACACCCTCAAAATAATATATATATATATATATATATATATATATATATATATATATATATATATATATATATATATATATATATATATATATATAAGCTTACACAAGGTTTTTATAAATTTTCCCATATTTTAAGGATTTAAATTGATTTATTTTATCCTCTATTATTCATAAAATCCCAATAATTATTTCCCAAATTATTGTTATGATGATTTATTCATTTAATTTCTATACTTATACCAAAATGTAATTAATATATGTATTTTTTATAATTACATTTGGTATTTTTCAAGCTAAATTGCATATAATTACAATGTTAGTCCATTTTAATGTATAATTATATTTTATACGTATAAAATTGGTCAGTATATTTTTAAAATGATAACTATATATTTTAAATCATTTTGGTATAGAAAAAATTATTCTAGAAATTATTTTATTATTAATTAAAATTAAAATGGGGAAAAGTGGCTATTTAAATCATAGCCAGATTTGACTTTCAATTTTAGACTAATTCTAACCCAATCCCAGCCCAATCCTAATCAGATTACCTTACCTAGGCCCCAATTACCCCTACCTGACCCAAAGCTATATCATAATCCTGACCATTGATCTAAAAGACCAATGACCCTAGACCGTTCTTTCCTTTTTAATTCATACAACCCCCTAATCCTAAATTATTTTCAAACCCCCGCCACCTTTGAATTCTCTGGTCTTCTCTCTTCTCTCAACCTAAATCTAGAATTCTTCAATCACCGCCTCCCTCTCCGGCCATCTCCGGTGACCACCTTTCAACTCCAAGCCTCCAATGGATTCCCCCTCGCCTTGCTCATCATCTCTAAGGCCTTCAAGGGCCCTGGGCCATGCCGACTTATTTCATGGATTGCTGTTTTGGTTGTTCATGGGCTTCTCCGATGTGATTTTGGGCAAAATCACACCAT
The DNA here is from genome assembly GCA_026770625.1 of Nicotiana glauca. NCBI lineage: Eukaryota > Viridiplantae > Streptophyta > Magnoliopsida > Solanales > Solanaceae > Nicotiana > Nicotiana glauca. Next base: position 93,494 of record MU688194.1, on the reverse strand, counting down.
ATTTGTGTCACGACCCAAACTGATGGGCCGCGACGGGCAACCGGTACCTTACTCAATCGAGTACCAACGTAACGTATCTTTCTTATTACATTATCATATTCACATGATATACGGCACTAATAGGCCAACACGATTATTTATAAACTCAAGACATCGACCGATAAGGTCATACAATTTTTCATGTACAAGACATATGTCTACAAGCCTCTAAGAGTACATAAATATCACAAAGGTCGGGACAGTGTCCCCCCATACCAAACAATAGACGTTTAAATCATACTAACCAAGTATGCAACTCCGGAGCAAATGGAGCGCACCAACATCTTCTGCTGAGCTGATAGCCTACTTGGAGGGCTCTCGACCTATCTATCTGGACCTGCGGGCATGAAACGCAGCGTCCCTAGGCAAAAGGGACATCAGTACGAATGATGTACTAAATATGTAAGGTATATAAATAAATACATAAGAGACATGGAAGACATATAGAGTGCATGACTTAACCTGTAAGTCTGAATAACTTTGTAAATCATAAATTACCTTTAGCATCATGCATATGCGTATGAATGTCATGTCGTGCATAGGTACATGTTTCATAATATCATCAGCCTCTAAGGGCATCCCATCATATCATATATGCCACTGTGGGAAAAATCATCATCGTATACTAGCTGATCAGGTGGTGGTGCATATATAACGCCATAACCTTTCCTATATCCCATATACATACATATATACGTGTATATAATGCCGTTTGAATACATACATATATATATGCGTATATAACGTCATTTGAATACATACCCGAATATGCGTATATAACGCCGTTTGAATCATATTTCAGCCACTGTGGGCAACATCATCATTATATACCAGGTGATCAGGTGGTGATGCGTATAAAACGCTGTAACCTTTTTCCATATCCCATATACATATATATGCATACATATATACGCGTATATAATGCCGTCTGAGTCATGGGTCCATGTAAATGTATAAATGCATGAGATGCATATGAAATATAATAACAAAATCTCTCGATACGTCATAAGACCATTATATCTTTGATTAATATCATAACATCATTTTACGTATTTTCTGAGACCCATGAACAGACGATGAAATAATAATACATATGGAAATTCAAGAACATAGGCACTTCTAATACTTCTATGAATAGAGTCATATATGGAATTTGTGCATTTACACTTTTCGTTCGTATCGTATGGATCATGCCAAAATAAAGAAGGGATAACCTTAATATACCTGTTCCTGGGATTACTCGAATGAGATGAAGCTTCTGCTTCAATGGCATATGCTGAACGATATTTCTTCTTGAATCTCTTGAAATTCCAATTGAAATGTTGGCTAAATAATTGGATGAATTGATTTGGTGTTCTAGCGTTTTTGGTTTTAAAACCAAAGACAAAATGGATGGAATCTGATTTTT